>JBBPUB010000230.1:0-21540 GCA_038094415.1 Xerocomus alliaceus | reverse complement strand
AAAGGGATCATATCTCCCTCATTTGTTCCAACAGCAGAGATGCCTGCTGATCTGTTAACAAAGGCATTGCCTCGAGTTAAGGTAGAGCAATTCTGTAGAATGCTAGGACTTGACAGAGTTAGTTAATTGGGAGAAATGCGGAATCAGGGGGGAGTGTTACAGCTATTGATAGCACAATGACTGACTACATAGTGTTATAGATACTGATTACGCATTTTTACCATTTAGAGTATAAGGAGTGCTCAACCTGAATATGGTTGATTGTTTATATTTGTAGATGTTGTTAGCATGCTCTGTACAAGCCTCGGAGTTCACTGTTTGCGATTCCCAGTTTCTAACAGTGAACTCCAGGTAATGTGTACTTAGTTTATCTCAATATATTAGTTTCTAACAGTGAACTCCAGCTGAGTGTATTCCAGCTGTTAACAGCTTCCCCCTTCAGAGGGTTATACAGTGATCCTAGTAGTCATCGATCAGTTGTCTAAACAATCGATCTTCATCCCGACTTATGATACCATCATCTCCGCCAATCTAGCCAAGTTGTTCCTAATCAATGTGTTCAGTAAGCATGGAGTTCCCGCCCATGTCACGTCTGACCAGGGCTCTGAGTTTGTATCACACTTCTTCTTGTCTCTAGGTAAAGCTCTCAATATGTGCCTTCATTTCACCTCCAGATATCATCCAGAGGGGGATGGTCAAACCAAACGCGCTAATCAGACTCTCGAGCAATACCTCCAGATTTACTGCAACTATCAGCAGGACAATTGGTCGGAACTCCTCCCTCTCGCCAAATTTGCGTACAACAACACTCCAAGTGCTACTACTGGAGTATCCCTGTTCTTCGCTAATAAGGGCTATCACCCAAATCTGTCTATCAACTCTGATCGTGACCTCACCTTGTCCACAGCCAAAGCTTATGTCGCGGACTTGGATCAACTCCATGATTTCCTCCAGTTGGAGATGGCTGAAGCTTAGAAGCGTTATCAGGGACCCACCAACACTAAACGAAGTCCAGCCCTGGACTTCAAGATCAGTGACCAAGTGTACGTGAAGGCCAAATACTTCAGGTCTACACGACCATCCAAAAAACTATCTGAGAAGAATCTAGGCCCATTTCTGATTATCACTAAGCCTGGTTCTCATTCATTTACTTTACGTTTACCTGACACTATGCATTCCGTACATCCAGTTTTTTATGTCTCTCAATTAGAAGTCTCTACTCCGAATACTATACTAAATTGTGTCCAACTGCCACCACCTCCGGTCGAGGTCAATGGTGAGCCGGAGTATGAGATCACGGAGATTTTAGACTCCAAGACCAATTGGAGAAGGCGTCACTGCCAACTCTTGTACTTGGTTTGTTGGTTGGGCTACAAGGGAACTGATGACGAGACCTCCTGGCTACTTGCCATGGAGTTGGAAAATGCAAGGGACCTGGTTTCGGACTTCCATGAGAAGTACCCAGACAAGCCTGGGCCACTACCCACCTAATATCATATAACTCTGAGGTTCCCTTTCTTTCCTTTTCTTTTTCTTTCCTTTCTGTTCTCTTTTCTTCCTTTCTGTTTTTTCCTTCCATTCTAACTTCACTCTGATTCAACTCCATTGCTATTTATACGAGTCCGAAACAACTAATACTCTATGGGGGCAATGGTGGCAACATCCCAGACTCCTCATAGTCCTCCCTCAGTCCCTCCAACTCTCCCACCACCTCTGCTGTGTCCTCATCCACCATCTCCTCCTCCAGATCATTAAACACCTCCACTTCCTTGAGCTCCATGAGCTGGTGGAGCAGGTGAGTCTGGGTCTGGATGTGGTTATCCAACAACTGGATCACCAGCTCGATGCCCCGAAGGGTGTGCTCAATGCCGCTCTCCCTGCTTGGCCCTGCCTCTGTCACCGCATCCTCGTGCACCTTCTTGCACGGCCTTGGGTCTTCTTCCACCCCCATCGTGTGCCTCCATTTGGTCGCAGGTTTCTTGGTCACAGGCTTCTCCAGTGCCTCACCATCTCCAGGGTGTATGCACTTTGCCTTCACCTCTTGACAGGTGATGCAAGATTTGGACTTGCCAGTCCCCATCTTGCAAGGCTTGTCCCTCAATTCACACCGGGTGCACAGTGGCGGCGCCTTCCCCTTGCCTTTGTCTGTGGTCTGCACAATCCGGACTTGTTTGGCCTAATGACAAATCAGTAGTGTCCATATTCATACAATGCGGCCACTCACCCTTTTCTTGGCTGCCTCCACTGCTTCCTTGCGCCTCCATTCCACCGCATCTGCTTGCCTCTTCTCCTCTGCTGCTTGTGCCTCTGCCTTGGCCTTCTTCTGCACTGCCTCTACCTTGGCCTTCTTTCACACTGTCTCCTCAGCCTTCCTCTTTGCCTCTTCCCATCATCGCCCTTGCTCTGCGGCCTTCACGGCTACAGTTATGTCATCATCGTTGATTTTCTCCTGGATGTCCCCCCAGGTCTATTTGGCGATCTCCGATAGTGGGAAGAGGAGGTCAGATGTGGTGGTCATGATGAATGATGGTGGGAGAAAAATAGAGACCAACCGCACATTATCCAGGCTTATATGCCCAGCCACAAATTTGGACTCTAACCAACAATCAACAGAGTCACGTGGATCAACCAAACTCCACCACACATCTCCACACCAACTCCACACCTGCACTCCACTCAGCCATACGGCCTTCAAGGGTTCAGGTCTAAAAGGGGGATACTGTCATATCCTGGACTTCAACTCCAGTCAGCGCAGCGTAACTCCAGCACGATCTACTTAGGAAGGTGTTCCTCACCTCCAGACTTTGTTCATTATGGTACCCCTTGTTCTTCTTATCTTACATCTTCTTTAGTATTAGTTCTGCAGTCTCCATTCTCCATCACTTAGAGTTCATTATGGAGCATAGCTCTGGTGACTGCTAACACCAGTCACAGCTCCAGACATCATATTACCAGACTTCATCCTATGTGCTCCATTCTAGTGGTGTTTTTCAGTAGTATATATATTCTGTACAATTCTGCTGTACTCTCCTCAGTACAAATATTGATTAAGTTTCCTCCACTTCCTCCAGTCTTCTTTCCTCTATCCTCTTCCTTAACTCTGTCTCAATGAGGACCGGACTAGAGCAAGAGCATGACACATACGTCCTGTGCTAAGTCCTCACACTCCTAAGTCCACCCGTTACTATCTCCATCTGGACTTTGGTCCACCTCTGTACTAATCTCTGAACCTCCATCCCACTAGCTCGGACTTATCTGGAGTAACATTTCGGAGGGACCAAACTTGACAGAAGTCAATTTCTGATCTCAGACCTCCTTTGATCATATCTCTTATGATTGAGGCCTGTCGGGGGAAGCCTGGTAAAGAAGCCTTTAATTCTCTTAAAAAGACAATGGCAGGTGACTCCAATCTGTCTCCACCCTCCAGAACCTAAGTGGCTGGCTCTTGCTCTTCTCTCAACTCTGCCCATTGGCAACTAATAATGAAGGGATGAAGGGAGTGATGGAACTGAATAGGCACTAGCACTCGTTAGTACTGGTGCAGCTGTAGTAGAAGGGGTCACTAGAAAGAGTCTAGTCTAGTGAAACAGCAGAACTTGAAGCTTGAAAGGGAACTGGTTCTACTATGAAACTACTTTAGTAAAAGAGTTAAGAAATACTAACTCACTGTGTTGAGCAGAGAGTTGAGATGGGCTTGAGGCTTAGAGGTTGAGTTCTGAAGGTAATTCAAGAGACTAGACTGGGAATTCATCCAGTGTTGTCCTTGGGGTTTATATACTACTAGAGTATTTGTACATATTTGTCTAACCCTAATACCTAATTAGGATATAAGCTGTATGTGTGACAATCCTTGCCATCTCGTATACGGTCTCTGGTAGACTCTTCATCACAATGGACTTAGCGTATACTTTTTGCTTGATCTTATCTTATCATTTCATGACTAATCTGATCGTGCTTATCTTCTGCTCTTCTTCCTGATCAGATCTATCTCCATTTGACTATTCTTTGACACAGTCATTACCGTGTCCCTTCTAGACTTCTAATGCATGTAGCCAACGCCCTTTTAATCACTGAGTGATTCTTTTCATTTCCGTGCTGTGCATGGCTATGGCACAGCCCAGTTCATTACTGCTGCTGCGGCTTCTCTTCCATTTGATCTGCCACTCACAGTATCAAACGTGTTATTCATTTCCATTCCCCTCAGCCCTAGAGGCTGTGGTACGCCTTTATTGCTATTGAATAGCTACAACATGGACTTTTACCTTAGTCACCACTCTATTGTGTAGGCATAGCATTCTACCTAATCAGATATTAGGGTTAGACACACATGTACAAATAGTATAGTAGTATATAAACCCCAAGGACAATACTGGGTAGATCCCCAGTCTAGTCTCTTGGTCTCCTCCTGAATTTTATATCACTTTAAGACACCCCAAGAACTGATTCCCCTAAGGACAGGGACATATATCCTAAAGCCCAGTGCTCATCTGAGTTGTCACTTACCACGTCCGACTCAACATCACTTTTATCTGTTACTGGTCTCTAGTCTCATCCACTTGAGCCCACCCCTTTGACTTTGGCTTCACATGCTCGAGTTGTACCTTTATCTTTTAGGTTTTGTGTTTGTTAGTAGCTTGAACTTAGCTGAAGAAGACGTGAACAGTAGTTCACTAGGCAGATATAGATTCAGCCATTTCAGTATGTCTATAACTAAGGTAAGAGTCCATGTTGTAGCTATCCAATAGCAATAAAAGCATGCCACAGCCTCTAGGGCTGAGGAGAGCAGGAATGAATAACACATTTGATACTGTGGGTGGCAGATCAAATGAAAGAGAAGCTGCAGCAGCAGTAATTAAGTGGGCTGTGCCATAGCCATGCACAGCATGGAAATGAAAAGAATCATATGGTGATTAAAAGGGTGTTGGCTATATGCATTAGAAGGTTTAGGAAGACACAGTGATTACCATGTGAAGTAATAGCCAAAAGGGTTTAGATCTGATCAGGAAGAAGAGCAGAAGATAAGCATGATCAGATCAGAGGAAAAAGATAAGATAAGATCAACAAAAAAGTATGTGCTAAGTTTATTGCAATGAAGAGTCTATCCTATACCATATACAATATGGCAAGGATTGTCACATCCACTCTACTATACTGCCACCTCTGCTGTCTGGTGATCAGTTAGTTCAAATAACTCTGATAAAAAAGAACTTACTTTTTTTTTTGTGGCTTCCTCCACCACCCTCTACACCTCCTTCACTTGCTGTGCCACCTCTGCTTTTGCTCTTTTCCTCACTGCTTTCTCTTTAGCCTTCCTTCATACTTCCTTCTTCTTCCACACTTTTGTTCTCTGTCTCCACTCCACTGCCTTCACATTTCACAAGGCATTATTATTGTTCTCACACTCTGTGAGGTGGGCATTGCTCCACTTCTGAATATTGGTGTATTGGACTTGTGAGTCAAACATGTTGGTGGTTCAAGTTGAGATGCAATCTGAAGCCCACTGGACTTATAAACTGAAGAACAATAAAATTCAAACTCCACAACTCCATATTGTTTATTAGCTAAACAGCCTTTAGGGGTTCAGGCCTAAGAGAGGGATAATGTTACATACCAGTTCAACTTCAGTACTCCAGTAATATCTTCAACATATCTTTGGCACAATCTCCTTAATATCCTCTTATCTCTTTTCTCAAACATTCAATTTGTAGATTCTTCTAGTTAGTTTCACTTCTAGATTCCTCTGACATCTGTTTTTCTAACTCTATCTTACTTATCTGAGTACTTATCTGAAACGGCAGAACCCGCTTGGGGAACTTGAACCGGCTCTACTACAACTATCAGCTAAAAATAAAGGAGACTACTAACTCGTTCTGTTGAGGAAAGAGTTGAGGTGGTGAAGGTGGCTTAGTAGTCGAGTTCTGGAGAAGACCAAGAGACTAGACTGGGGATCTACCCAGCGTCGTCCTTGGTGTTTATATACTACTATACTATTTGTACATGTTTGTTTAACCCTAATACCTGATTAGGTAGAATGCTATGCCTACGCAGTAGGGATGCGACTAAGGTAAGAGTTTATGTTGTAGCTATCCAATAGCGATAAAGGCGTATCACAGCCTCTAGGGCTGAGGGTAAACGGAAATGAGTAACACATTTGATACTGCGGGTGGCAGATCAAATGGAAGAGAAGTCACAGCAGCGGTAATGAACTGGGCTGTGCCATAGCCATGCACAGCACGGAAATGAAAAGAATCACTCAGTGATTAAAAGGGCGCTGGCTACACGTGGTAGAAGTTTAGAAGTAACACGGTGATTACCATGTGAAAGAATAGCCAAATGGAGATAGATCTGATCAGGAAGAAGAGCAGAAGATAAGCACGATCAGATAAGATCGAAAAGATAAGATAAGATCAAGCAAAAAGTATACGCTTAGTCCGTTGCGATGAAGAGTCTACCAGAGACCATACACGAGACGGCAAGGATCGTCACATTATCCTTATTCATATCTTACAAATCTCCTCTGTTCTGTTACTAACCCAGTGTAACTCTATAGTATATAAACTGTACTTCTACTCTATATATACCTCAGTTTAAATATTAACTTAGTCTCCTTTAGATGATTTCAACCTCAAGCCTAGTGCTCATCTGACTTCCAACTCCAAGAATAGCAAGTACAAGGGCATGACACATAAGTCCTGTACTAAAAGTCCTCATCCACTCCACTTCACCCCTCTTCTTCTTACCTTCCCTCTATCACTCTGTTCTGAACCTTATTGGACTTGTTTGAAGGAATTGGACTTAACATTACCCCACAGTACCCCTGTTAATGCCAATTCTCTCTAGCTTCACCCTTTCCTTCAAACAACTCTCAGTGGATTTCATTACTAGTCTACCACAATCAATGTGCTTGGAGTAGCTTGCCTCTTTCATAACCATATATTCAAATGGTTTGAGGTATAATAAGATTTAATCATCTCTAACCAGAGACCATAGTTTGCCACTGCCCTAGCTCAAGAGCTGGCCAGGCTGCTATATTACAATGTCCAATTATTTACCACATACCACCCCCAAATTGATGGCTAAACTGAAAGAACCAACCAGGAGATGGAAACCTATCTTCAGATCTTCTGTAGCAACAATCCACATGAATGGGCTAAATTCCTTACTACCACTGAGTTCCAACATAACTCCTGCCCCCACTTGTCCACTCAGAAATTCCATTTAATCTAATGATGGGATATAAACTTCAAGCCTTTTCAGCTTTTCAGCTATAACTAAAATCTTCATTCTAGCACTATCAGCCAGAATGGAATCCCTTATCAAAGAAGCAAAGCCTTGGCAGCCCATGATTTCACTAGAGTGGCAATAACCAGATACTGAACTCATAAGTTCTCCCTCTGAAAAGTTGGAGACAAGGTATGGCTGGAAGCCACACATCTACCCATTTCTTTCCCCTTCAGAAAACTATCACCTAAACAAGTGGGCTCCTTCAAAATCACACAAGTCCTCTCTCCACTCATTTACCACCTCAAACTTCCCAAATCCTAGAAAGTTCATGACACATTTCATGTCTCCCTTCTTTCCTCTTTTAAACAGACTGAAGCACATGGACCTTTGTTTCTGAAACGCTTACTGAAGATAATAGATAACAAAGAAGAATACAAAGTTAAAGCTATTTTTGCTCACAAAGATACCTCTGGTTACTATCTATCCTAATCAAATGGAAAGGCTATGCTCCATTAGAAAATCCAAACTCAATCTCTAGCATATAGCCTCCATACTAACAGATTATAAATGCCTTCATCAACTGCAGTAACCAGGTACTCCCATGGATCTCCTGGACCTATGCTTTATTGTCTCTATCACCTGCCTCATTCTTATCCTTCTTGCTACTATTTCTTTAACTATTTATTGGACCATTATTTTGCCTCCACCTTAGTAAATGTCCATTGATTCTGTAATACTCACCTGTACTGAACATGCTTTCTCCTACCTTATTCTCCTCCTCCTTATTGTCTGAATATGCACAACTCAGATTCTTACAAGTACAGTCTATATTCTTGCCCACCTTCTATCAAGACAGTAAGACTACCTTAATGCACATAGGGAGAAGAGGTATTAAACCAAGTAGAAAACCTACTTGGTGGATTTGAGAATTAAAGTGGCAATCAAAAGAGAATATGAAGAGTAGTATTCTGAAGTTGTACTCAACAGAAGAAATAAAGGTGAAGTGTTTACTGGGCTACTAAGCATGGCTCATTATCTAGCCCTTATATACTGTAAAAAATACATTTGTATATATGTATAGTAAGTATAAACATAGTAAAGACCATAGAATGACATAGAATGTTATGAAAGAAATAACAAGATATCAGTATAGCTAACAAATAGCAATAAGAACTCTTATCTATGATGTTATAATAATAGATAGTGAAAATAGACCATGTTCTAAAACAGATCACATAAAAGTCATGTGACATGGTCTAGAAGGATTATGATCAGAATAAAAATTAAGTAATAGAAATTATAAATTCCAACACTCCTCACTAAAAATGTTATGAAGAAGGATAAGAAATCATACAGATGCCTTTCATCCATCCTTGAATTTGTCTCTGCTAAGGTTTTTAATGAACATATCAGCAAGTTAAAAGTTGGTAGACATATAAAATAGTTCCACTTCCTTGAATTCAACAACTGCTTCTCTAATGTAATGTTCATCTCTTCTAACATGTTTGTTACATCCTTCTTGAGTAGAATTCAAGGCTAAAAATATTGCATCTTGATTATCAATGCATATAGAAATGGAAGAAAAATGAAAACTAAGTTCTTCATAGAAATTTTGAATTCACTGGAGCTGTTTAGCACACTCTGTCATTCCACAATATTTTGCTTTGGTGAATGAAAGTCAAACTCTCTTCTGCCTTTGAGATATCCATGAAATTATTCCATTTGTGAGAAATATAGCATATCCAGTGGTAGACTGAGAAGTCTTCACATTACCTCCTCAATTAGTATCACAATATGCAATAAGACCATTGTTAGGTCCTGTTTCCACATACTAAAGGCAAAGATTCTTTATAATACAAAGGTAGCACACAATATATAACACTCTCTATAAGTGATCTTCAGTGAAATTTGTAGAAAATTGAAACATCTTAATCATAGCATATGTGATGTCTGAATGAGTTCCAAGAATGATGTAGAGAAGGGATCTAATAATAGATTGATATCAAGATCAAAATGAATCATTAGCTTGATTTGCATTTGATTTGGGATTATAGCCAGTAGAAAGAGAAGTAAAAACAGTCTTGCAATTCTGCAAAGAAAATCTTTCAATAACCTTTTTAGCATAGACATATTGGTTTAAGATGATAGTTCATTTCTTGCAATCTTGAGTGATTCACATTCCTAAATATTCCTTGGCTTCTCCCAAATCTCTAGATTTCCATTTCTTCATAAACTGCTGCTTGTGAGCATGAAGGAGTTTTCTGTTACTACCAATGAAAAGAGCATCATCAACATAAATGAGAATGATCAAAATTACTGAACCAATCATCTTGACATAAGTTTCTGAATTAGAATAAAGATGTTGAAAACCCATATTTAGGAGAGACTTGTGAAGCTGCTTGTTCCATTAAATGGCAGCTTGTTTAAGCCCATAAATCAATCTTTGTAATCAATAGACCTTGGTTTCCAATCCCTTAACTATAAAACCTTCTGGTTGAGTAAGATATATCTCTTTATTTAGTTCTTTAAATAGAAAAGCTATTTTCATATCTAGCACTTCAATATCCTAATTATAGAGAGTGTCAAGTCTGGTTCCTCTAGGAGGTTACTCCAGATAAGTCCAAGCTAGTGGGGTGGAAGTTCAGAGGTTAGTACAGAGGTGGACTAAAGTCTGAATGGAGGTAGTAACAGGATGGACTTAGGAGTGTTGAGGACTTAGCATAGGATATATGTGTCATGCTCTTGCACTGGTCCAGTCCTTGTTGAGACAGAGGTAAGGGTGGAGAACAAAGGGAAGGAGACTGAAGGAAGTGAAGAAAACTTAGTCAATATTTGTACTAAAGAGAATATAGTAGAATTGTATAGAATATATATATTATGAAGAAATGCCACTAGAATAGAGTGTATAGAATGAAGTCTGGTAATACAAAGTCCAGAGCTGTGATTGGTGTTAGCAGTCACTGGAGCTATGCTCCATAATAAACTTTAAGTGATGGAGAATGAAGACTGTGGAACTAATATTAAAGGAGATGTAAGATAAGAAAAACAAGAAGAACTATATATAATGGATAAAGTCTGGAGGTGAGGAATGCCTTCCTAAGTAGATTATGCCAGAGTTGCACTGCACTGACTGGAGTTGAAGTCCAGAATATGACAGTATCCCCCTCTTAGGGCTAAACCCTTGAAGGCTATATGGCTGAGTGAAATGTGGAGTTTGAATATGGAGTTGGTGTGAAGATGTGTGGTGGAGTTTGGTTGATCCATATGACTCCATTGATTATTGGTCAGAGTTTGAATTTATGGCTAGATATATAAGCCTGGATGACACACAACTAGTCTTTGATTTTTTCCCACCATCATCAATATGACTACTGCATCCAACCTCCTCTTCCCACTATTGGAGATCACAAAATGGATCTGGGGGGACATCCAGAAGAAGCTTGATGACAACAACATGATCATAGCTACAAAGGCCATAAAACAAGGATGACAATAGAAAGAGGCAAAAAGGAAGGTCAAGGAGATAGTGTAGAAAAAGGCCAAGGCAGAGGCACAAGCAGCAGAGGAGAAGAGGCAAGTGAAGGTGGTGGAACAGAGGTACAAGGAGGCAGTGGAGGCAGCCAAGAAAAGGGTAAATAACCATGTTCTGTAACTATAGACATTACTAATTGTTATTAGACTAAACAAGTCCAGGTCACACAGACCATGGACAAAGGCAAGGGAATGGTGCTGCCACTGTGCAACCAGTGCAAGTTGAGGGATGAGCTGTATGAAATGGACACAGACAAGTCCAAATCTTCCATTACCTGTCAAGAGATAAAGGTAAAGTGTATACATTCTGGAGATGGCAAAATGTTAAAGAAGCCAACAATAAAGAAGTCCACAATGAAGTGGAGGCACATCATGGGGGCAGAAAAAGATCCAAGGCCATGCAAGAAGGTGCATAAGAACACAGAAATATTGGTAGAGGCAGGGCTGAGTAGGAAGAGTGATGTTGAGTGAGCTCTTTAGGGCATTGAGCTGACAATCCAGTCATTGGATAACCACATCCAGACCCAGATGTACCTGCTCTGCTAGCTCATGGAGCTCAAGAAGACAGAGGCATTTGAGGACTTGGAGGAGAAGATAGAGAATAAGGATGTAGTGAAGGCAGCAGAAGAGCTAAAGAGGCTGAGGGAGGACTATGAGGAGTCTAGTATATTGCTGTCACTGCCCCCATAGTATAGAAATATTAGTTTTTTAGACTTATGTAAATAGCAATAGAGTTGAATTGGAGAAATAGAGTGAAGTTAAAATGGGAGGAAAAAACAGAAAGAAAGAAAATGAATAGAAAGGAAAGGAAAAGGAAAGAAAGGAAACCTTGGAGTTGTATGACATTAGGTAGGTAGTGGTCTGGGCTTGTCTGGATACTTCCCATGGAAGTCTAAAACAAGGTCTCTTACATTTTCCAACTCCATGGTGAGTAGCTAGGAGGTCTCATCATTAGTTCTCTTGTAGCCCAATCAACAAACCAAGTACAGGAGTTGGCAGTGATGCCTTCTCCAATTGATCTTGAAGTTCAAAATCTCTGCAATCTCATACTCTGGCTTACTGTCACATACCGCTCCAACTCCAGTACTCTGGTACTCTCCGGCATGATCTCCGGTATGATCTCTGGTATGATCTTCTAGATATCTCTTATCTTGTCTCTCATATTCCCAATTCGTATGATCTCCTTCAGTTATTCTCATTCTTAGTTCCTCTGAGCAGGTGTCTTGCTTAGTATGATAGCCCAACATCTGTTTCTGACCTGTCCTGGACCTGTCTCAGACATTTGTCTCAGACTTGTCTCCAACCTGTCTTGGGCATGTCCTCAACCTGTCTCCAACTTTGATATATCATTACTCATTCTGTTTCACCTTTGACAACCTGTCACATTCCATTACTAATCCATCCGGACTCCGTAGTATAAATATGGTACCCAACTTGTACATACTTCAGTTTGAATATCAAATTAGTCTCCTTCTCACGCTTCCAACCCCGAGCTCTGTGCTCATCTGACCTCTGACTCCGAGGATAACGAGTACAAGGGTGCAACACATAAGTCCTGTGCCAAACGTCCTTGCCCCCTCCATTTCACCCATCCTTTCCTCACCCTTCTGTTGCAACTCTGTTCCAAACATCATTGGACTTGTCCAGAGGACCCAGACTTGACACTTACTGTCAACCTCAACCAAAGGTAGTGGCAGTTGAATACAATTTGATATAGTATTTAGAGTAGAAACTTCTAATTGAGAGATGTGAAAAACTGGATATACAGAATACATAGTGTTAGATAAATGTAAAGTAAAGGAATAAGAATCAGACTTAGTGATAATCAGAAATGGGCCTAGATTCTTTTCAAATAGTTTTTTGAATGGTCATATAGACTAGAAGTACTTGGCCTTCATGTACACTTGATCACTGATCTTGAAGTCTGGAGCTGGACTCTGTTTAGTATCAGTGGGTTCCTGATAATGCTTCTGGGCTTCAGCCATCTCCAACTAGAGGAAATCATGGAGTTAATCCAAGTCTATGACATAAGCTTTGGCTGTGAATAAGGTGAGGTCACAATTGGAGTTGATAAATAGATTTGGGTGATAGCCCTTATTAGTAAAGAATGAAGATACTCTAGTAGTAGCACTCAGAGCATTGTTGTATATGAATTCAGCAAGAGGGAGGAGCTCCAACCAATTGTCCTGCTGATAGTTACAGTAAATCTGAATGTATTGCTTAAGGGTTTGATTAGTGTGTTTGATTTGACCATTCCCCTCTGGATGATATCTGGAGATGAAATGAAGATGCATATTGAGAGCTTTACCTAGAGACTAAAAGAAGTGTGATACAAACTTGAAGCTCTGGTTGGAGATAACATGAGTGGAAACTCCATGCTTACTAAACACATTAATTAGGAACAATTTAGCTAGGTTGGCAGAGGTAATGGTATCATGAGTCAGGATGAAGATTAATTGTTTAGACAACTAATTAATGACCACTAGGATTGCTATATAACCCTCTGAAAGGGGAAGCTATTCAATGAAATCCATGAAGATGGAGTTCCATAGTTTTTCCAGAATTAGTAGCTGCTTGAGGAGTCTATAAGACTGGTGCCTCAGAACCTTGGTAGGGGTGCAGAATATACAAGAACTAACATAGTCCTTGATAAAGGTGCAGATGCCTGGCCAGGTATACTCACAGTAAATGAGTTCCAAGGTGCAATTCTAGTTGAAATGACCTACAGCAGAGTGATTGTGAAAGTAGTGGAGAATTCAGAGTTAGAGATCTTCAGCTTTAGGAACATAGATATGATTGTCCTGGAGTAGGAATCCTTTAGGGTTGACTGTCCAGTGAGAGTTGTCAATAGATTTAGAGGAGAGAATACAGGATGTAACTGGATCATTGGAAAGAGAGGAGAGGATATTAAAGTGGAGTTGCTCAACATCAACTAGGAGTGAGGCCTGGAGTATCAGAGTAGCTAGGTAAGTTATGCAGAGAGATGCAGTGAGCTGTTCATGGGTGAATATGGGCCAGAAAATGTTGGGGTTGACACAAGCATAGCCTTTATCCCTTTCTTTTGGATAAACATCCCAATGTCTAGTTAGCATATTAGGTTTGGCTCTAAGCTTACCAGGCTGATAATGGACTGCCATATTAAATTGGTAGAGGTATTTGGACCAGTAGGCCTGGTGGCATGTTAGAAGCTTAGTGATAGGGAAATACTCAAGATTCTTGTGATTAGTAATGACATTAATTGGGAATCTGGAATCTTCAAGGAAGTGATGTCAATTTCTAAATGCCTCAAAAATTGCCAATAACTTCTTGTCATGCATGTCATAGTTCAACTCTGGCCCTATAAGAGTATAGGAATAGAATGGAGTTTGAAGTCAAAGCTAGTAATAGACAGAATACCAGCAATGGCATAATTGGAGGTGTTAGTTTTGACAGTAATGGAGACATCTGAAGTCCAGTGGATTAATACTGGAGTGGAGATGAAGGCTTCCTTCAGCTGATTGAAGGACTTGTGACAGTTGTCAGAGAAGTTCCAGGAAACTCCTTTGCAAGTGAGCCACATGAGTTGGATCATAATGTCTGAGTAATTTTGAATGAAGTGACAGTAGAAGTTGACAAAGCCAAGGAAGGACTGAATGTCCTTAATCTTATAAGGCTCCAGCCAATCCTAAATTGCTTTAACTTTGTCCAGGGCCATAGTGAGCCTGAAGGAAAAGAGAATATATTTAAGGTACTTGATGGACTCCAAATGGAACTCACACTTCTCTAGCTTCAGGTATAGACCATTAGTGCAGAGATGCCAGAGGACTTTCCAGACATTTTTATGGTGCAAGGTGATATCTTGAGAGTAAATGAGAATATTGTTGAGATAGATCACAATAGAAACATCCAGCATATCAGTGAATATAGAGTTGACAAAGTGCTAAAAGGCAGCTAGGGTGTTGGTGAGGCTAAAGGGCATTACCAACCACTCATAGGATCTATAGTGGATATGAAAGAAGATTTTCCACTTATCTCTGGCAGTGATGTGGACTAGATGGTATACATGCCAGAGATCAAGCTTGATGAATATTTTGGCACTGCTAGAGGCTTCTAGGAGATTAAAGGTATGGGGTAGTGGATAATGGTCCTTTTTTGTGATCTTGTTCAGACCTTAGAAATCAATACAAAGGCAGAGGGAGCCATCCTTCTTTTGGACAAAGAGCATCAGTGCAGCATATAGAGATATAGATTGCTGGATGAAACTGATATGGAGGTGTTCATCCAAGAAGTTTTTAAGGGCCTTCTATTCTATGAAAGAGAGGAAGTAGAGCTGACCAATTGAAGATTTAGTACCTTCCTTGAGATTGATTTTCAGATTGAATAGGCAGTGCTTGAGAAGCATATCTGCCTTCTTCTTGCTGAAAACATTTGCAAAGTTGTGGTACTTTGAAGGAACTTCAAAGAGATCTGGAGATACCTCCAGAGCATTGAAGACTGTGACTAAGCAAGCTTTAGCAGAGTTGATATCTTAAAGGGAAAGGGCAAAGGAAACAGAGCCCTTTAACTTGCAGATGCAATTGAATGTGGCTGTGTTGACAAAGAAGATTGCTGGGTATGTAAGCCTAGAGGCTCTAGGCAAATCCAGGGATGTAGTCTCCAGAGGATAAGCTGAGCTAATGTTGGATGACAGATGAAGTTCAACTTAGGAGACTCAGAGGTTGACATTGGAGTTGGCATCCCACCTGTGGAAGTCTGGAACATAATACTACCCAATATCCAATTAATCAATGGATTATAGTGAATAAGCCAGCTGTGCTCTAATACTATCACACAAGAGGGATCTAGCAAGGTTATGTAGAATGTATCAGAGGTGGTTTTACCAGATGGAAAGAGGATCAGAAGGTCTATGGTGAAGTTGATGTTGGAGGTAGAGGAGCTGTTGAAGAGACAGAGAAAAAGTAGGAAAATGAAGTTTATAGGGATTTTGTGGGTCTTAACAAATGTGGAGTTTATGAAGCAGTGGGTAGAACTGGAGTCAAGTAGATATAAGATAGAGGGCAAATTAAGAGTTAGAATGAATACTATAGGTTTAAGAAAATTAAAATTGAAAAGAGTGGATGTGTTGAGATAGAGTTTCTGAGGTGTATGATTAGAAATAACACAACTCCTGGACCATGTAGTTCTATAGGAGCCACACTTCATTTTTTCACCTCCAAAGAAGCAGAGCTTGTTGAGGCTTCTATTAGAGTAGCTGTGGTAGTATGAGCCTTTAAAGCTCTAGAGCTAGATTTTGGACACTTCTTGGTAGTATGCCCAGATTGCCTGTAGAACAGGTAAAGACCTTGGTAAAGGCAGCATTGGCACTCCTTGGGAAGAAGCTTGCCATTCTTGCCCAGCTTGGCAGAGATGCTATTGGCATTATTAGCATCTTTGCTTCTAAATGAATTTTTATCACTCTTAGAGGATTCAGAGGATAAGGAGTTGGATCCCTTGGATTTAGATTCATTCTTGGGCTTGTCAAAGGTACTAGAGTTATTGCTTGAGGTTGTCAATAAGGCAGATTTGTTGTTGGAGTGGCCTTCAGAGTTTGAGCCACTTAGCTTGATTGCTTGGAAGATTTTCTCCTTTCACTCTCAATACCAATGGTCTATCCTTTGAGCCATCTCACAGAGTTCAGTGAGGGTATTGGGCTTGCCAAATTAAAAAACCTCATCCTTAATCTGGTCTGGAAATCCTATATAGAAACTCCAGCAGAGCACACTGTGGCCTCAATCCCAAACCTAGCTTGCCAGACAGTTCCACTCAACAATATATCTAGTGATACATTATGAGTTTTTCATTTGCAGTTGCTCAAGTTAAGCTTCTACATCAGTGATGGGGTTATAAGGTTTAAAGTTGGACTGTAGTTCATATAAGAATGCCTGCCAGTTGTCTATTCACTGCAGCTGGAGATGCAGGAGTTCTGTCCTAAGCAAGTCCAGTTTGAAATAATCTAAGGCTATGCTTTTAAAATATGATTGTGCAAATGTTACCTTTATTCTATCAGTATGATAGGTCTTTGGGTTTGCTTGAAAGTTTAGTTCACACTAAACAACAAAAGGCTAGAGCTTCTTGGAGTTCATTCCATCAAATGGATCTGGCTCTTGGACCTTTGCTTTCAGGGTATTAGAGTTGCCATTATGCCTAAGAGCCATTCTGGTCATGTCCCAGATCACATTAGTAAGCTACACAAACAGTTTATAGGCCAGCAGTACATGGTTGAGATTATTGTCTTCAGATTTAGAGGCTAGATCATCATCAGATTGATTGGGGTTGTCACCAGACAGGTTATTATCTGGATTATCACCACCATTACTATCATCACCACCATCACTGAAGTCTAGGAATGGAGGGCACCAATACCATCAGGAGGTCCTTACAAGCCATCTATTTTAGATGCTGAACAAATTGATGACTGTGAGTGAAACTGGTTACTAGCCAACTTCTAAAAATGGAGAGAAGGTAAAGATTGTTCTAAGAGTAGCACCATCAGATAGGAGTTATGTTCAAAAATATCAGAAATCAAGGAGATGTGGCCACAAGTAGTGAAGCTGACATATTCACCAGGAATACTATGGGAACTACCAAAGGTAGTCATGATTCTGGAGTGGGTATTGTAAGTGTGAGTTTGAGACATGAGATTTTTGAAGACTAGAACAAGATATGAGTATGAATATACTATCAAGTCTGGTTCCTCTGGGAGGTTACTCTGGATAAGTCCAAGCTAGTGGAGTGGAAGTTCAGAGGTTAGTATAGAGGTGGACTAAAGTTTGGATGGAGGTAGTAACAGGATGGACTTAGAAGTATTGAGGACTTAGTATAGGATGTATGTGTTGCACTCTTGCTCTAGTCCAGTCCTCATTGAGACAGAGATAAGGGTGGAGAACAGAGGGAAGGAGACTAGAGAATGTGGAGGAAACTTAATTAATATTTATACTAAAGAGAATACAATAGAATTGTATAGAATATATATACTATGGAGAAACACCACTAGAATGGAGCACATAGGATGGAGTCTAGTAATATGAAGTCTGGAGCTGTGACCAGTGTTAGCAGTCACTGGAGCTATGCTTCATAATGAACTCTAAGTAATGGAGAATAGAAACTGCAGAACTAATACTAAAGGAGATGTAAGATAAAAAGAACAAGGAGAACTATAATGGATGAAGTCCAGAGGTGAGGAATACCTTTCTGAGTAGATCATGCTGGAATTGCACTGTGCTGACCAGAGTTGAAGTCTAGGATATAACAGAGAGCAGCTAAAGAGAGTATAAGGTAAACAGTTTCAAACCTTGCAACTGGAGAGAAGGTTTCTTCATAGTCTATTCCAAAAACTTGAGTGAAGCCTTTGGCTATAAAATGAGCCTTTTTGTGGCCATTACTTTTCTGAGCAAATATCCATCTTCCTTTAATGGACTGACATCCCTTAGGTAGATCTACTAATGTCAAGTCTGGTTTCTCTGAACAAGTCTAACAAGGTCTGAAACAGAGTGATAGAGGGAGGATGAGAAGGAAAAGGGTAAAATGGAGTGGGTGAGAACTTTTGGCACAGGACTTATATGTTACACTCTTGTACTCACTATCCTTGGAGTTGGATGTTAAATGAGCACTAGGCTTGAGGTCAGATTTGTCTGGAGGAGACTAAATTGATATTCAAACTAGAGAATGTACAGATCAGAAGTATAGTATTTATACTATAGAGTTGCACTGAATTAGTAACAGAATGGAGAAGATTTGTAAGATATGAATAAGAATAAGTAATTAGATGAGTAAAATAGAGCTAAAAAAACAAATACCAGAGAAATCTAGAAGTGAAACTAACTAGAAGAATCTACAAGTTGAATGTTTAAGAAACAAGGTGAAAGAGTATCATAGAGATCACACTAGAGATGTAGTGGAGATGTCACTGGAGTATCAGAGTTGGACTAATATGTGACAGTATTCCCCTCTTAGGCCTAAACCTCTGAAGGCCATTTAGCTGATAAATAATATAAAGTGTTGGAATTTGAATTTATTGTTGTTCTTCAGTTTATAAATCTGGCAGGTTCTTAGTTGCACTTTCATCCTCAAACCATCACTATGTCTGAACAAATCACCAATATCTAGGAGTAGGACAACACCCATATCATGGAGTGCAAGAATAACAATAACACCTTGTAGAATATGAAGGCAGCAGAGCAGAGATGGAGGGTGAAGGCACAAAAGAAGAAGGAGGTGCAAAGGAAGGCCAAAGAGAAAGTAGTGAGGAAGAGAATAGAGGCAGAGGTGGCACAAAAGATAGAGAAGGCATAAAAGGTGGCAAAGGAGTGAAAGGTAACAGAGGAGGCTGCAAAGCAGAGAGTAGGCCCTTCTTTGTTAGAGTCTTGTCTGAAGCTAACTAATGACCAGGCAGTGGAGGTGGCCACACAGTAAAGTAAGGGCAAAGGAAAGAAGAAGGCATAGAGTGGGCCCCCTACCTGCTGAAGGTGTGAGGACTATGGGCTCAAGTGTCAGCTCAGGCCCAGAAAATCAACCTCATGCATGGAGTGCTATAAGGCCAAGGCCAAGTGTGAGCTGCCTGGGGTAAAGAGATCAAAGAAGTGGAAGAAGTGAGCTATGGTCAAGGTGATGGAAAGGCCATCAAAAAAGACAAAAATAGAGGCTGGAGCAGAGGCTAGACCAAGTAGCTTAAGTGGGTTGACTTTGGAGTAGGTAAGGGCCCTTCAGAGAATTTTGAAGTTGTTAGTTGAACTCTGAAAGGCAGTCATAACACATACACAGTGTCTTATCTGCCAGACCCAAGTGCTTGAAGAGCTGGTGTGGCTCAAGGCAGAGGAAGTATATGGCTCAGATTTAGAGTTGAAGTTAGAGGTAGGGAGAGAAGAGATAAAAGAGGTCACAGTGGAGTTGAAAGAATTGAAGGTGGAGAAGAGGGAAGTGTGAAGGAAAGGATTTGAGGACAAGAAATTGGATAGCAAGTATAAACCTAAGGTGTAGTAGATGACTTGTAATTACCACAATGGACTTGTTTTCATTACATAAAATGAGCTTGAAGTGGAGCAACTAAGCAGAGTGAGGTCCAGGCTTGTCTAGATACTAAAGATGGAAGTTATTAATAAGCTCAGAGGAATGTTCAAGCTCTGTGGCTAATAGTCAAAAAGTCTCATCATCAGTTCCTTCATAGTCAGACTAGTGAATCAAGTATAGTAACTTGCAGTTTTGTATTCCAATTCACCTTCAATTTTGACTGAAGGTGGTGGAGGTTGAGTCTGATCCAGAATCATATTTGGAATGGACAGTTTTAATTGGAATACATGAAAGACCAGGTATATAGACTTCATGGTATTTAGGAGTTAGAGCATGAAGAAGTGTGTGCTCACTTGGGCAATGATGGTGTAAGGTCCTAAGTTCTTTTCCAATAGTTTCTTGAAGGGGCACATTAATCAGAAATACTTAGCCTTAATGAAGACTTGGTCATCAACTTTAAAATCTGGTGCCAGAGTTCATTTGATGTCTGTAGAACCTTTATATCACTTTTGCACAGCAGCTATCTTCTTACAAAGGTATTTATGAAGGGAGTCAAGGTCAATGGAGTACTCTCATGCTTGGGCAGAGATGAGATCCCTCTCTGAATGTATTGTCATGTTTGAATGGTAGCCCTTATTGGTAGAGAATGAAGAAACTCTAGTGGTCATGTTCAGAGCATTGTTGTATGTGAACTCCACTAGGGGCAGAAGTTTGGACCAGTTATTTTGTTGATAGTTGCAGTATATCTGAAGGTACTGCTTTAAAGTCTGGTTCATATGCTCTGTTTGATCATCACCTTCCAAATGAAATCCAAAGGTGAAGTGGAGTCAAATATCAAGGGCTTTACTGAGTAAGTGGAAGAAATGGGAGATGAACTCCAAGCCTCAATTAGAGGTAATGTAAAAGGAAACTTCATGCTTGAAGAAAATATGGAGAAGGAAGAGCTTTGTGAGCTCTGGAGATGTTGTCTTATTGTTGGTTGGAATGAAAATACATTGCTTGGATAGGTGGTTGACAATGACTAAAATAGCAGTGTGGCCAGAGGACATAGGGAGTTGTTTGATAAAGTCCATGGATACAAAGTTCCATGGCTTCTCAGAAATGAAAAGCTGTTTAAGTAGTCTATATGGCTTATGTCTAGGAATCTTGGCTCAGGCACAGGTGGTGCATGAGGATACATACTCCTTGACAAATGTTTGAATGCCTGGCCAAGTGTATTCTCTACAGATTAGCTCCAGAATGTGGTTTTGTCTAAAGTGTTTGGATAGTGGGTGGTCATGCTTATACTGGAGCACTTAGAGTTAGAGGTTGTCAGTATCTGAAATGTATATATAATCATCCAGATGGAGAAAGCCATTGGAGTCAACAGACCAGCAGGGATTAGAGTTAGAGTCAGAGAGGTGGATGGTAGTGATAGAATCAGAGGGGAGAGTGGAAAGAATATCACTGTGGAGTGACTCAATGTTAAAAGGGGTACTGGCATAGAAAACCAGAGCTACAAGGTAGATGGCCTGTAGGGACACAGTGAGCTGTTCCTGTATGAAAATTGAACAAAAGTTGTGAGGGTTAATATAAGCATAGTCCTTATTCCCCTCTTTGGGGTAGATGTCCTGACATCTAGTGAGGACATTGGGCTTCACTTCAAGGCATTCAGGGCAGAAATGAACAATCATGTTAAATTGGAAAAGGAACTCTGACCACCAGGCTTGCTGGCAGGTCTAGAGTTTAGTTGTAGCAAAGTACTTCAAATTCTTGTAATCT
>JBBPUB010000229.1:0-21592 GCA_038094415.1 Xerocomus alliaceus | reverse complement strand
ACTAGCCAT
The DNA here is from genome assembly GCA_038094415.1 of Xerocomus alliaceus. Lineage (NCBI taxonomy): Eukaryota > Fungi > Basidiomycota > Agaricomycetes > Boletales > Boletaceae > Xerocomus > Xerocomus alliaceus. The sequence continues at coordinate 21,583 of JBBPUB010000229.1, read as the reverse complement.
CTGTCTGAGGATGGAATGCTGTGCTGAGTTTGGTTTCAATAGATAATGCTTTGTTGATCTCAGTCATTACTTGCACAGCAAACTATGGACCTTGATCGGAAACAATAGAGGATGAAAGACCATAATGCTTTCATACATGATTTAAGAATAAATGTGCCATATCCAGGGCACTGCACTGCTTGGTGCATGGAATAAGTTTGACTTTCTTGGAGAAATGATTGATGACTGTGAGAATAGCATCAAAAGTGCAGGATTTAGGGAGATCAGTAATGAAGTTGGTGGATATGTGGCTCCAAGGTGTGTTAGGGGTAGTGAGCAGTACCAAAAGACCACTTGGGGCTTTGTTTGTTCCTTTGAACTGTTGGCACTTGTCACAGTGGCTCATGTAATCTTTTACAAACATAGTGACTCCTGGCCACCAATAGTATTGGAAGATCAACTCCAATGTTTTTTTGTAACTGATATGGCTGGCCATTGGAGAATCATGGAAAAGTCTAAGGATATCCATCTTAATCAGAACAGAATCTGGTACATAAATATGGCCTTGCAGATCATGCAATAAGCTGTCTTTTCTTTCAATTAGAAAATGCTTTCTGCCAAGATATATGGTATTTCCTTCCATAAGCTTACAAAGCTCATTGAATATAGATTTATTGAGTCTTTCACCTTCATCAGAGATAAGAAGTGGAGTATCTGACTCTATACTTCTGATCTGCTCTGGCAGAATTATCAGTACTCCTTTATTGTCTTGTTCTATGCTGATTGCATGATCTTCTCATCTAGAGAGTGCATTGGCCTTGCCCATGGTAGTTTTGAACTTATGTATTCATTTCAGATTAAATCTAGATAAATATTATGCCCATTGTGCTTGTCAGCGATTGAAATCTTGTCTCATCTAATACCATTAAAGGTTTTGGTGATTATTCCAGACTTCCACAGGAAATCTAGCTCCTTTAAGATAATGTCTCCATTTCTTCAATGATCATATGACTGAGAGCATCTTCTTGTCCAAAATGGGATAATTCCATTCTGCTGGTTGCATACTATGAGAAGCATAGGCAATAGGATGCCACTTGTCTTCTTTTTTAATGGAGAGCACAGCTCCTGTGGCATAATCCAAAGCATTGGCTTCTAAACAGAATTCACAATCTATATTCAGATATGCTAAAATGGGGGCAGATATGAATGCATTCTTAAGTGTTTCAAATGCTTCTTGTTGATCTAAGCCCCATTCAAATGAGACTTCTTTCTTCAAGAGGTTGTTAAGTGATCTAGCCACTTGTGAAAAATTCAAGATGAAGCAGCAATAAAAGTTAGCAAGTCCTAAAAAGCTTCTAACTCCTTGAATGTTAGTTGGAATGGGCCATTGTGTTATGGCCTCAACCTTCTTTGGATCCATAGAAATGCTGTTCTTTCCCACAATCATGCCAAGAAAATCTACTTCTGTGATATGAAAGTGACATTTGGGGGCTTTCACAAAGAGGTTGTTCTCCTTTAGTCAATGGAGTACTTCTATCACAATTCAATCATGTTCTGCTTGATCTTCTGTTTTTGTGAATATTAATAAGTCATCTATATAGACCACAACCACGTCATCCATGTCAGTAAAGATTTCATTCATTATTGCTTGAAATGTGGTGGGGGAATTGCATAATCTGAAGTACATCATAAGGGGTTCATATGCTTTTTGGAAGCATACAAAAGTGGCTTTCCATTCATCTCCCTCTTTGATGTGGATGTTGTTATATCCCCATCATAAGTCCATCTTGGTAAATAATTTAGCATCTTTTAACTTGTCTATGAGTTGCGATATTAGCAGCAAAGGATAGTTGTTTTTGATGGTGTGTTTATTGAGATATCAGTAATCCTATACCATTCATTTTCCACCATCTTTCTTCAGAATAAAGAATACAGGGGACATTTGCAGAGATTTTGAAGGACAAATATAGCCTTTCTGCAATTGTTCATCTAGGAACACAGTGACTTCTTCTTCCTGCTTGTCAATCGAAAGGAAAATGATTCTTCCTTTGCGGAATTTGAACTTGTCTTGCAATTCAATTGCATGATCCCATGGCTTATGCAGGGGCATTCTTTCTGAATCTCTTTTTGAAAAGACCATGAGGTAATCATGGTACTCTTTTGGGACTAATTCCTCTGGAGGGATTTCTTTTGGCTGAACCCTTTCAAGCACTTTCTAGGTATCTTAATTCCTTTCCAGCAAATGTATCCAATGGTATATCTGATATGTCTGCTTGCACTATTCTTTTTGCAGTGCCTGTAAAAACTTGGATGGGGTGGAATCACCTTGTTGGAGATTCTGATAATGTTGGGAATATCTTGTCAATCAAACCTTTCTGGTTGTCCAATCTATTTCTGGGTTGTGGCACTGCAACCATTCATATTCCAGAATGAATTCAAACTTTCCTAGGTCAGTGACCTCAGCAGTTAGTTTTTCACAATAACCTTCATATTCCATAACAAGCTAACAGTTATGCATTATTCTTCCAGCAGCATTCAAGGTGCCATTGGCATTATATACTAGAATGGATTGTCTTAAAGGAGTAAGGGGTAAATGAAGATGCTGGGCAAATTGCTGGTCAATGAAGACAGCATTTGTGCCAGAATTCAGGAGGGCAGATGTTTTGGTAAAAGGAATGTTTATTTTTGATGTTATCTTGATCAGGAGGACTATATCCTTCTTTAGGTTAATAGTTCTTAGGAAATGAAATTCCTCCCTTTTATCTTTTCTAGTTTCAGGTAACAATTCATCAAGATCTAACTTGGTTAGTCCTGGATACATAGTCCTAACATCATGTTGCTTTTGTTCTTTTGATGGGATTGGAGTTGTCATGCTTCTTATCTCCACCACTTCTAGAAATATAATATTTTTTTCTTTTTTCAAATGCAAATCAAGCACTGGTGTTTCATCCTGGCCAAGCTCACCATCTAGATGAGACCTGCATGACGGCAGAGAATTGTCTTCTTTTACATTTAAAATTTCATACTTGTTATAGCTTCCTATGTACCCAGATCCCATAGGTTGCCCTAAGCTTTTCCCAATTTGAAGGTGAGGTTTTCATAATCCTTAAACCAGGCATGTGCCTCATCAAAGGACATGCCTGCAATCAATCTGCTCCAATCCTGTCCTTTGCCCTTGTCCTTCAGTGGACTCTCAGGCACAGTGGATGAGCTTTGACTCATTTCTTGGATATTTCTTGATGCCTTCTGCGTTGGGCATCAGATAGCATGGCCTCCCCTCAGGAACTTGCATTTGTTGCATGCTTTCTTTGGTTTTGGGCATTTGGCAGTGACATACAGCCCATCACAATTGAAACATTTGAGGGGTCCTCAGCCTCTTTGACCTTGCCCCTTTTGAATGGCATCTACATCCATCGTGTTTGGATTTTTAGGTCAAGAGATGCAATTGGCCATTCCTCTTTTGATAAAGCCTAATAATTCATGGCATTCATTATACTCTTTCTGTGACGATCCTTGCCGTCTCATATACAGTCTCTGGTAGACTTTTCATTGCAACAGACTTAGCATATACTTTTCGCTTGATCTTATCTTATCATTTCATAACTAATCTGATCGTGCTTATCTTCTGCTCTTCTTCCTGATCAGATCTATCCCCATTTGGCTATTCTTTGACATGGTCATTACCATGTTCCTTCTAGACTTCTAACGAGTGTAGCCAACGCTCTTTTAATCACTGCGTGATTCTTTTCATTTCCGTGCTATGCATGGCTATGGCACAGCCCAGTTCATTACTGCTGCTGCGGCTTCTCTTCCATTTGATCTGCCACCCACAGTATCAAACATGTTAGTCATTTCTGCTCCCCTCAGCCCTAGAGGTTGTGGTACACCTTTATCGCTATTGAATAGCTGCAACATGGACTCTTACCTTAGTTGTAGTCCTACTGCGTAGGCATAGCATTCTACCTAATCAGGTATTAGGGTTAGACAAACATGTACAAATAGTATAGTAGTATATAAACCCCAAGGACAACGCTGGGTAGATCTCCAGTCTAGTCTCTTGGTTTTCTCCAGAACTTGACTACTAAGCCACCCCACCACCGCAACTCTTTCCTCAACAGAACGAGTTAGTAGTCTCTTTCCTTTTTAGCTGATAGTAGTAGTAGAGCCAGTTCAAGTTCCAAGGGGTTCTGCTGTTTCATTAGACTAGACTCTTATCTCTTCTAGTGACCCCCTCTACTACAGGACCAGTACTAACGAGTGCTAGTGTCCTTCCCCCAGTTCCACCACTCCCTTCATCCCTTCATCGTCAGTCACCAATGGGCAGAGCCGAGAGAAGCGCAAGAGCCAGCCACACAGGTCCCGGAGGGTGGGAACAGATCAGAGTTGCCTGCCACAGCCTTCTTAAGAGAGTTAGAGGCTTCTTTACCAGGCTTTCCCCATCAGGACTCGATTGTCAAAGATATGATCAACGGAGATCTGAGAGAAGAGATCGGCTGCGAAGAGAGTACATCGCCAGCCACAGATGTGAAGGATGAGGAAATAATTGTCCCCCTTATAGTATCAACCCCTACGAAAGATAAGAGAGAAGAAGACAGCCCCGACCTCCTCCTTCCTCCTACCCCTGACCCAAACGACTGCAGCCCAGGTCCGAGTATTATAGATGCTGCAGATCGGTTACCACTGCATCGGCTGCCCTCAGAAGAAGAGAGGGGATTCTACACTTTAGCTTCGACGGTACAGGCCAATTTCTATAGTCGGACCTTTAGCCTTCCCAAAAGAAGAAGATCAGAAGGCTGGTTGGAGTACAAATTTGAAAAAGCACCTGCAGCACTGCCACCGCCTAAGAAAAGGCAATGCTGGCAATACCAGCAGGAGATAAAGAGGGGAATAGAAAGAGGGAGTAGGATAGGATTACGAAATATCCCACCGTGCTTCTACAAGTATTGAATGCAATTAATTGTCATTCTTCTCCTTTTTAGTCTGATCTTTTACATCATCACCATCTACTTCCTTAGGTGGATTGCTAAGTATGCAACAGATTCACAAGTCCCAATCCTCTTCGTAGGAAACTAAAGCAGGACTTTCAGAACACCTTACTCTGCTTTCATAGGAGTAGTCCCCGCCACAAATGCAACCTCAGATGGTTGGATCTTTGGAAAAGGACTCCAACAGCGCCCCCACAACTGTCAACACTACTAGATGATCTTGAAGTTTGAGCTCATCCTTGCCACACTCATCAGAATTTTCCTAATCTACACCATCGTAATTTGCTGGATCATAAAGCTTGTTGTTGATCGCAACACTCCCATACTCACAGTAGTACATGTCTACAGAACCGAAGAAAACCCTTTCGGAATAAGCTTTGGCATAGTAAGCCCAACAAAAGCCTCCAGAGATAATTGGAGATACCGCGGAGGTTGGTTTAATGAGAATGACTGGCACGTTCCAGAATTAGTAAGATCAGATTGGGACAACAATAACGCTACCATCGCTGCCTTCGATTAAGAAAGCATGTTGTTACCCGAGCATCTTTCTCATGCGCTTGATGCACTTGCCGGATTGTCAAAGAATGAGTTATCCCAATTAGGGATTCATCTCAAGGATTATCTTGATGTACATGGCCAGGCCATGGAACAAATATTACGTGAAAATCGAAAACTGCGAGAAGACATAGAGGAAATGGAAGAACAAGTCAAAGCTGGCCCTTCCTCTAGCAGAGGAGCACACATCACTAAGATCGTAGCAGATCCAGAAGAGTATGATGGTACACGAGGACAAAAGTTTGAAGAATGGTGGACAAAAGCCCAAGTATGGAGACAAGAAAACTTAGGGGCTCTGAAAGGAGAGGCTGGAGTAAAGGCCATATTGTCAAGAATGACTAAAGGCAATGCTGGAGCATTCGCATGTGCTCATCTTAATAAACTCCTAAAAGGGGATGAAACGGATTGGCCCAAATTCAAGAAGCTCATCGAACTTCATTTCCACTTGACAAATGAGAAAGAATGGGCTAGACATCAGATCAAGAATCTGAAACAAACCAAAAAAATGACGGTAGCCCAATATCTCATCAAACTAGAAAACTACCTGGCAACAGCCGAATACAACGGAGATCGTATCTTGCAGATCATGGAATGAAACATGAATCAAGATATGGTCAAATATCTTTTCTTACGAGATGGCAGATACAAAGACTGCACCATGTTTATGGCTAAAGTCAAGGAATACGGAGAAAGACAGGAGTTACTGGGATTCATCCGGTGAGGAACTGCTGATCGGATCTCCAGACCTGCAAAAGATCCAAATGCCATGGACGTAGATGCCATTCAAAAAGGACAAGGGTCTAGACCCTTGAAATGCTTCAACTGCCAAGGACCTCATGTTGCATCAAAATGTACTAAACCTAAAAAGGCATGTGAAAAATGCAAATTCCTTGGAGGAGGACATGCCAAATGGTGCACCACAGGACAACCCTCTCACAATATCAGAGAAATGAACTCTGAGCATGAGACCATGGATGAGAGGCCTAACAAAGGAAAAGAAAGAGATTGAAGTAAGTCTATCTCAGGAATGGGTTTTGACAAAGCCCGTGCCTGGTTCCAAGATTACGAAACAATTTCCAAGAAGGGAAAAGATTAGGGCAACCCCCTAGATCTGGGAAGGGAGGAAGCCTAAATTGATATGCTATTCTGGAAATAGAAGAAACTTTATCTTTGCCATCATGCAGGTCTCATCTAGATGATGAGCTTGGCTGGGACATGACACCGGTGCTTGATTCACATATAACCAAGAAAGAAAAAGTTTTCCCAGAAGTAGTGGAGATACGAAGTATGGAATCTTCTACTCCCACCCCTGAACAAAAATGACACAATGTCCAGACTATGTACCCGGATTTAACAGAAGAAGATCTGGATGATCTATTATCCAATTCGAAAGAAACAGAGTTTCACTTCCTAAGAACTCTAAATCCCCAGAAGGATATAGTTCTTCCAATAAAGATTACCCCAAAACTAAATATACCTTTCACAAAAACATCTGCCCTCCTAGACTCTAGAGCAAATGCAATCTTCATTGATCAAAGTTTTGCCCAGCGTCTTCATTTACCTTTAAACCCTTTAAGACACCCCATAGCGGTGTATAACGCCGATGGTACCTTAAATGCTGCTGGAAAGATAATGCATAACTGTCAGCTTGTTATGGAATATGAAGGTCATCGTGAGAAATTGACAGCCGAGGTCACTGATTTAGGAAAGTTTGAATTTATTCTGGGATATGAGTGGTTACAGCGCCACAATCCTGATATAGATTGGACTACTGGATCGGTTAGATTGACGAGATGTCCCCAGCACTGTCAAAATCTCCAACAAGGTGATTCCACCCCAAGCAAGTTTTTACAGATGCTTCAAAAAGAACAGCTAGATCAAAGCTATAACATGTATCATTGGATCAATTCCTTAGAAAGGAATGTGGAACAACAGAAGCTACTTGAAAGAGTTCAGCTGAAGGAGATTCCCCCTGAGCAACTAGTTCTGAAAGAATATCATGATTATCTAACAGTGTTCTCCAAGAAGGATTCCGAAAGGATGCCCTTACGAAAGCCATAGGATCACGCAATTGAATTGCAGGAAGACTTTAAACCCCGAAAAGAAAGAATTATCCCTCTATCTATAGATGAACAAGAGGAAGTTACCACATTCCTGGATGAACAAATCCAAAAGGGGTATATTCGCCCTTCCAAATCCCCACAAACATCCCCTGTATTCTTTGTTCCAAAGAAAGACGGTGGAAAATGAATGGTACAGGATTATCGATATCTCAATGAACATACCGTCAAAAATAATTATCCACTCCCATTGATATCTCAGCTTGTAGACAAGTTGAAGGATGCCAAATTGTTTACCAAGATGGATCTAAGATGGGGATACAATAATGTACACATCAAAGAAGGAGATGAATGGAAAGCCGCCTTCATATGCTTCCGAGGAGCATATGAACCTCTTGTAATGTATTTCAGATTATGCAATTCACCCGCCACGTTCCAAGCAATGATGAATGAAATCTTCACCGATATGAACGATGTGGTAGTGGTTTACATTGATGATCTATTAATATTCACGAAGACAGAAAATCAGGAGGAACACAATCGAATCGTGCGTGAAGTATTACAACGACTAAAAGAGAATGACCTCTTTGTAAAAGCCCCCAAATGTCGCTTTCATGTCACAGAAGTAGACTTTCTTGGCATGATTGTGGGAAAGAACAGTATTTCTATGGACCCAAAGAAGGTAGAGGCTATTATGCAATGGCCCATTCCCTCCAACATCAAAGGAGTCAGAAGTTTCTTAGGACTAGCAAACTTCTATCGCCGCTTCATTGCCGATTTCTCAAAGGTGGCTAGACCACTAAATGATCTATTAAAAAAGGAAACTCCATTTGAATGGGGTTCAGAACAACAAAAGGCATTTGAAATGCTTAAAAATTCATTCGTAATGGCTCCAGTTTTAGCCTATCCTGATATAGATTGTGAATTTTGTCTAGAAGCCAACACTTCAGATTATGCCACGGGAGCAGTGCTCTCTATAAAGAAAGATGACAAATGGCACCCTGTCGCTTATGCTTTGCATAGCATGCAGCCCGCCGAATGAAATTATCCCATCTCAGATAAAGAGATGCTCTTGGTTATAAGATCCTTAGAAGAATGGAGGCATTATCTCGAAGGAGCTAGATTTCCAGTGGAAGTCTGGAATGATCACCAAAATCTTCAATGGTATCAAACGAGGCAGGATCTTAATCGGAGACAAGCCAGATGGGTGCAATACCTATCTCAATTCAATTTGAAATGGATTCATAAGCCCGGAGCTACTATGGGAAAAGCCGATGCACTCTCTAGAAGAGAAGATCACGCTATTGGCATCAATCAGGATAACAAAGGAGTATTAGTAATACCGCCAGAGCAGATTGGATCTATGGAGCAAGATACTCCAGTTCTCATCTCCGATGAAGGTGAACGACTCAATAAATCTATATTCAATGAGCTTTGCAAGCTTATGGAGAAGGATACCATATATCTCGGCAGAAAACACTTTTTACTCAAAGGAGAAGATGGCTTGTTGCATGATCCACAAGGCTGCATATACATACCAGACTCTGCCCTGATTAAGATGGACATTCTCAGATTGTACCACGATTCCCCTATAGCGGGTCACCCTAGATGTGACAATCCTTGCTGTCTCGTATACAGTCTCTGGTAGACTCTTCATCGCAACGGACTTAGCAAATACTTTTTGCTTGATCTTATCTTATCGATTCATGACTAATCTGATCATGCTTATCTTCTGCTCTTCTTCCCGATCAGATCTATCTCCATTAGGCTATTCTTTGACACGGTCATTACCGTGCTCCTTCTAGACTTCTACTGCGTGTAGCCAACGCCCTTTTAATCACCGCGTGATTCTTTTCATTTCCGTGCTGTGCATGGCTATGGCACAGCCCAGTTCATTACCGCTGCTGTGGCTTCTCTTCCATTTGATCTGCCACCCGCAGTATCAAACGTGTTATTCATTTCCGTTCCCCTCAGCCCTAGAGGCTGTGGTACACCTTTATCGCTATTGGATAGCTACAACATGGACTCTTACCTTAGTCGCTACCCTACTGTGTAGACATAGCATTCTACCTAATCAGGTATTAGGGTTAGACAAACATGTACAAATAGTATAGTAGTATATAAACCCCAAGGACGACGCTGGGTAGATCCCCAGTCTAGTCTCTTGGTTTTCTCCAGAACTCAACTACTAAGCCTCTCCGCCACCTCAACTCTTTCCTCAACAGAACGAGTTAGTAGTCCTTTTTCCTTTTTTAGCTGATAGTTGTAGTAGAGCCAGTTCAAGTTCCCAAGGGGTTCTGCCGTTTCACTGGATATGAGAAAACCTTGGAATTAATTTCCAGATTCTACTGGTGGCTGGGAATATCCACATTTGTAAAAGAATACGTCGCTCATTGTGAGTGTTGTCAACATTTCAAAGGAACCAATAAAGCCCCTAGCAGGTTATTACAACCTTTACCAATTCTGGAAAGACCTTGAAGTCATATTTCCACTGATTTTATCACTGATCTTCTGAGATCTAGATCATTTGATTCCATTCTCATGGTTGTAGATCAATTTTCAAAAGAAGTTGAACTTATTCCTTGCATCAAGCAGTGTAGTGCCCTGGATATGGCATGCTTGTTCCTTAATCACGTATGGAAGCATCATGGTCTTCCATCTTCGATTGTTTCCGATCGTGGACCACAATTTGCTGTGCAAGTTATGACGGAAATCAATAAAGCCTTATCTATTGAAACAAAATTGAGCACCGCATTTCATCCTCAAACAGATGGACAATCAGAGATTGTTAATAAAGAAGTACAAAAGTTTTTGAGAATCTTTTGTTCGGAAAAACAAGATCAATGGGCAAATTGGCTTGCCATTGCCCAGTTCTCCATTAATTCAAAACAACATGCTTCTACGAAGAAGACCCCCTTTGAAGTCACACATTCTTATCACCCTAGGATGGAAATAGAACTGCTTAAGACAGATAAAGCTCCCGCTGCAGTAAGATTTGCTGATGAAATGGCCACCACATTTGATCAAGTACGGCAGAATATGAAAGCAGCACAGGCACATCAAAAGAAATATGCAGATCAATCTTGCAGTAATTCCCCTGGGTATCATGTGGGCCAACAGGTTTGGCTATCTACAGAAAACCTTAAACTCACACGTGCTTTGAAGAAGCTTTCAGAACGATGGCTCGGTCCATTTACCATTACTAAGATGATGGGAACCAATGCAGTGGAACTTAAGCTTCCCCGATCCATGAGGATCCATCCAGTTGTTAATATCTCTCATATTAAACCTTACAAGGAATGCCTAGAAGGTCAGCTGGTTGAACAGCCTGGTCCTGTCAAGGTCACCGAAGATAGAGATAACAAGTGGGAAGTAGATTTCATTGTGGACAGCAGATATCGGCAGCGCCGACTGGAATATCTGGTACACTGGAAAGGATATGACAAAACTGATAGAACATGGGAACCACGTTCCAACCTCACTAATGCCAAAGAGGCTATTTCTGACTTCTATAAACAACACCCCTCGGCTCCACAAGCCCTTACTATTGAACCCGATCAGTTTCTTTTCCTCTTTCAGAAACGTCCTGAAAACATAACCACTGTCGCGACTTATTGAAACGGCAGAACCCCTTGGGAACTTGAACCGGCTCTACTACAACTATCAGCTAAAAGGATAAGGAACTACTAACTCGTTCTGTTGAGGAAAGAGTTGAGGTGGCGGAGAGGCTTAGTAGTTGAGTTCTGGAGAAAACCAAGAGACTAGACTGGGGATCTACCCAGCGTCGTCCTTGGGGTTTATATACTACTATACTATTTGTACATGTTTGTCTAACCCTAATACCTGATTAGGTAGAATGCTATGTCTATGCAGTAGGGTAGCGACTAAGGTAAGAGTCCATGTTGTAGCTATCCAATAGCGATAAAGGTGTACCACAGCCTCTAGGGCTGAGGGGAACGGAAATGAATAACACGTTTGATACTGCGGGTGGCAGATCAAATGGAAGAGAAGCCACAGCAGCAGTAATGAACTGGGCTGTGCCATAGCCATGCACAGCATGGAAATGAAAAGAATCACGCAGTGATTAAAAGGGCGTTGGCTACACGCGGTAGAAGTTTAGAAGGAGCACGGTAATGACCGTGTCAAAGAATAGCCTAATGGAGATAGATCTGATCGGGAAGAAGAGCAGAAGATAAGCACGATCAGATTAGTCATGAATCGATAAGATAAGATCAAGCGAAAAGTATTTGCTAAGTCCGTTGCGATGAAGAGTCTACCAGAGACCATATATGAGACAGCAAGGATCGTCACACTCATTGTCTCCCCTTCAATCATTTGAACAATGATCTTTAAGCAGGGGGTAGTGTGACAATCCTTGCCGTCTCATATACAGTCTCTGGTAGACTTTTCATTGCAATGGACTTAGCATATACTTTTCGCTTGATCTTATCTTATCGTTTCATGACTAATCTGATTGTGCTTATCTTCTGCTCTTCTTCCTGATCAGATCTATCCCCATTTGGCTATTCTTTGACATGGTCATTACCATGTTCCTTTTAGACTTCTAACAAGTGTAGCCAATGCTCTTTTAATCACCGCATGATTCTTTTCATTTCTGTGCTGTGCATGGCTATGGCACAGCCCAGTTCATTACTGCTGCTGTGGCTTCTCTTCCATTTGATCTGCCACCCGCAGTATCAAACATGTTAGTCATTTCTGCTCCCCTCAGCCCTAGAGGCTGTGGTACACCTTTATCACTATTGAATAGCTGCAACATGGACTCTTACCTTAGTCGTAGTCCTACTGCGTAGGCATAGCATTTTACCTAATCAGGTATTAGGGTTAGACAAACATGTACAAATAGATAGTAGTATATAAACCCCAAGGACAACGCTGGGTAGATCTCCAGTCTAGTCTCTTGGTTTTCTCCAGAACTCGACTACTAAGCCACCCCACCACCACAACTCTTTCCTCAACAGAACGAGTTAGTAGTCTCTTTCCTTTTTAGCTGATAGTAGTAGTAGAGCCAGTTCAAGTTCCAAGGGGTTCTGCCGTTTCACTTTCACTTTCCTCATAAAGGTTGCTACATCTGTGTAGTGTCCATCACATAGGAACAGGTATTTGATCATGTCCTAGTTTATGTTTTGCTCTAAGATTTGGAGAAGTCTTTCTCTGTCATATTCAGCTTGCACCAAATAGTTTTCCATTTTTACAAAGTATTGTGAGATGGTCATCTTGTCTTCTTGTTTAAGATTTTCGAGTTGGCGTCTAGCCCACTCTTTTTCATTTGTCAACCAGAAATGAAGCTCAATTAGCTTTTTAAATTCCAGCCAGTCAGTTTCATCTCCTTTTAAAATTTTCAGTAAATAAGCCCATGCAAAGGCTCTAGCATTGCCTTTCATCATTCATGACAGGATTGCTTTGACTCCTACCACTTCTCCTAGTATAGTGATGTTCTCATCTTGCCATACCTGGACTTTTGTCCACCATTCTTCAAATTTTTGTCTCCTGGTTCCATTGTATTCACCAGGGTCAGTGATAATCTTAGTAATATGAGCTCCTCTTTCCCCTCCTGCTTTGACTTGTTCCTTCATCTGCTCAAGCTCCTCTCTCATTCATCAATTGTCCCTTACAACACTCAGCATTGCTTGGGCTTGGTCTTTCAAATAAGCTTTTAAGTGAATGTCTAATTAGGTGTAGTTGTTGTTAGAGGATCCAGCAAGAGCATCAAGAGTATTAATTAAATCTGCTGGAAGAGACATGGCTAGTATTTATAACTTTTTCAGAGGAGATTTCATCAGTGGAGTCAGCTAAGTCTATTCCTAGAAATAGATTGTTCATAAGTTTGCCTACTTCTTTTCTTAGGCCAAACTGGTTCTTCTTCAAATTCAAACTCAGACCACCCTTCTGACCTTCATCTTATGGGGAGATTAAAGGTCCGGCTATAGAAATTGGCCTGAACTGTTGAAGCTATACCATAAAATGCCCTCTCTTCTTCTGAGGGCAGCCAATGCAGTGAGGACTGATTTTCATCGACAATACTCAGTCCTAAACTACAGTCATTTAGATCAGGGGTAGGAGAAAGAAGGAGGTTGGGGCTGTCTCAGTCTGGATCTGGTTTCATAGGGTCAGATAGAGTAAGGGGGACTACTAAGTCCTCTCACTTCTTGTCTATGACTAGCAATGTACTGTCTTCATAGCTGATCTCTAGTCTCAATTCTCCTTTGATTATATCTCTCACAATTGAGTCCAGATGGAGGTGGCCAAATAAAGAACCTTCTAACTCTTTCAAGAAGACATTGGTAGAAGATAGAGACATGTTCCCACCCTTCAGGTCCTGTGCAGCCTGTTCTGGCCCTTCTCTCAGTGATCTGCAGGAAGTCCTGATGATGAAGGGATACAGGAAGTGGTGGAACTGTATGGGCACTAGTTTCCATTAGTATCCATTCTATAGTAGAGGTGGTCACTGAAAGGGGAGTCTAGTCTAATAAAACAACCAAAACTCTTGAAGTTGAAAATCCAAGTCTACTACCAACTATTTTAGTGAAAGAAATGAGGAAAGAGACTAACTTGTTCTGTTGAGAAAAGAGTTGCCTTAAGGAGTGCTTAGTAGTTGAGTTCTGGGAAAACACCAAGAGACTAGACTGGGGATCAACCCAGCTTTGTCCTTGGGTATATATACTACTATCTATTTGTATATGTTGTCTTAACCCTAATATCTGATTAGGATGACTGAGTTTTAATCTATGGTGAAGTTCATGTCCATGACTATGCCATCCAATGGTGATAAAGGTGCTGTGACGATCCTTGCCATCTCATATATGGTCTCTGGTAGACTCTTTGTCAAACGGACTTAGTGTGAACTTTCTTTTCTTTGATCTTATCTTTTCTTCTTATCTTATCTGATCGAAGCTTATCTTCTGCTCTTCCTCCTGATCAGATCTATCTCCATTTGGCTAATCTTTCACACAGTAATCACCATGTCTTCTGATCTTCTAACCACATTGCCAGCACCCTTCTTTAATCTCTATTGAGATTCTTTTCATTTCCATGCAGTGCATGGCTGTGGCACAGCCCACTTAATTACCACTGCTGTGGCTTCTCTTCTATTTGATCTGCCACCCATAATATCAAACTTCTTTTCATTTCTGTTTCCCTCAGCCCTAGAGGCTATGATACACCTTTATTGCCATTGGATGGCATAGACATGGACACAGACTTTAACATAGATTGGAACTCAGCTATCCTAATCAGGTATTAGGGTTAACAAAACATGTACAAATAGATAGTAGTATATAAGACCAAGAACAAAGCTGGATTGATCCCCAGTCTAGTCTCTTGGTGTTTTTCCAGAACTCAACTACTAAGCACTCCTCAAGGCTACTCTTTCCTCAACAGAACGAGTTAGTATTTCTCTATATTTCTTTTACTAAAAGTAGTTGTAGTAGACTTTGTCTTCAAGTCCAAGAGTTTCTTGGTTGTTTCAGATGCACTACAGCCTCTAGGGCTAAGAGAAACAGAAATGAAAAGAAGAAGTTTGATACTGCAGGTGGCAGATCAAATGGAAGAAAAGCCACAGCAGCAGTAATTAAGTGGGCTGTGCCACAGCCATGCACTGCATAGAAATAAAAAGAATCTCAATGAAGATTAAAGAAGGGTGCTGGCAAGGCAGTTAGAAGATCAGAAGACACAGTAATTACCATGTGAAAGATTAGCCAAATGGTGATAGATCTGATCAGGAAGAAGAGCAAAAGATAAGCTCTAATTAGATAAGATGAAAAAGAAAAGATAAGATCAAAGAAAAGTTCACACTAAGTCTATTTGACAAAGAGTCTACCAGAGACCAATATGAGATGGCAAGGATTGTCACACTTTTAGCCACTCCTTTATCTTTTTGCAAGTATGCTTGGAGTCATTGTTCTACTGAAAGATGATGTCAGGAGGATTGAGATCATAATACTAAAGAGTATTCAGCAATTCATCCTTCAAAATTTGAAGATAAAGATCTTCATCCATCCTATCATCAATCTTAGCAGCATGGCCAACTCCATCCCAAGTCATACATCCCCATACCATTATAGAACCTCCTTCAAACTTAACTGTTTCTTATACTAGCCTATCACTAAGACCTTCATCTGGCTTTTTCTACATCCATTTGTGCCTATCTGACTCCAATCTATTAATTTTGATCTCATCTAATCATATTACTCTTTTTCAATCCTCTACAGTCCAATGTTGATAAGCAGTAGCAAAGTCCAAACAGGCCTTGCAATGCTTCTTAGAGAGAAAAGAACATTTGGCCTTGACTATAGCTTTTATTTCAGATTTTTTCAAATAATGACAAGTGGTATTAGGATGGAGAGGCTTGTCAATGATGGTGGAGAGGCCTTGGTCACCTGGACAGCATTCTCTACCTTATAAGTAGTGATAAAGTGAATAGCATGGTGGACATTGGCAGGAGAAAGCTTGGAAGAATGACCTCCAACAGACTTTTGAAGGTCAAAACACTCCTTAGAGTGAAGCCTAGATATGGTAGCAATGCCCACACCAGTGCTGGATGCAATAGAGCAAACAGAATGACCAGCATCCAGCTAGGCAAGGATGGTTCTCTTTTAAGGAGCAGAGAGAGATTGCATAATGATAGAAGTAGGAAGTTAAAAAGTGTGGGAATAATTTTCAACTCAGACATGACCAAGATATATATATCTTTGTTTGTAGGACCAAAAAATGGCAAATAACATCAATATGGCAAGTATTTTATATTGAATATTAAAAGTTCCAGAACTATTCCAATGGTATTGTTGTTTTAAAAAGGTTATATCTTAGCAACCCCTGGATCAAATCACATGATCCAAGGGTCAGTTTGTAGCCAAGAGTTTGTACTTTATTTGGTCCCACCAAAGCTAAGTGAAATTCCCATATGTAATTGCAGGGTGCTTCATGCCCTGCATTAGGACTAGTTATTGGAACAGTTTTGGGAGTCACTGTATTTATAAAACAAAGATGTAATTGCATTGAACTCTACTAACTCTGATACAACTTCAAAGTGGAATAAATAGAATCAAGGAAAAAAAATTAAGATACTAAGAAGCAAGAAAAAGAATCTAATAACAAAATAAAGTATTTTAGAAGTTGAGTTTATGTAATGATCCTTGCTATCTTATACATTTCTGGTAGACTCTTTATTAACAAACTAGGCATGAACTTTTCTTTTTTGATTTTATCTTATCTAATCATGCTTACTGAAACAACAGAAACTCTTGAAGAATTGAAGACCAGATCTACTACAACTATCTTAGTAAAAGAAGACTTAAAGGAGTACTAACTCATTCTATTGAGGAAAGAGTTCCTTGAGAAGTGCTTAGTAGTCAAGTTTTGGAAAATATCAAGAAACTAAACTAGAGATCTACCTAGCACTGTCCTTGGGGTTTATACAGTGGCTCAAAAAAGTGTCCCAATGTTGGTACATCTTGAAGAGATTGGTAAATTGCTAGTGATAGAGACCAAACAAGGCCAAACACCTGCATAAGCAAAGATAGTACTTACTCTAGGCTTCCTAACCCAACTTGGATCATATGATTTGGTTGTCATGCCATTGAACTATGCCCATTTTAAAATGACATGTCATTGGGACACTTATTTGAGCATCATGTTGTAATTGATTATTTAGTAAATAACATAAGAATATGACAGCTTCTAATGGATGCTATGCCTTAACCCTGATTGGTGATGTAAATGATATAATTCTGAGATGTATAAATAATACACAACCCACTCAGATAATCAATATCATCATAAAAGCTATTTCTATTTCTTTTAAAGCCGATATCCTCTCTCTATCTGAATCTGGTCTCTCTATTCATCAAATCTCCTCTCAAACTGGTCTGGGAAAGTCTACTGTGGCTAGAGTCATCAAAGAATACCTTCTGGAGAAGGAAAACATCAAGCTAGAATGTCCTTTCAAGCTTTCCCCTATTGACAAAAGAAGGATTATCTCCAGTATTACCACTGGGAAGGCTGAAAATGCTGTTCAAGCCATCCAGCTCATCAATTCTGCCCTCTCCTCTTCTATCTCATTCCAAACTGTTCAGAATGTTCTCAAGTCTGCTTCTTTGAAGGCTGTGGTCAAAAAGAAGAAACCATTCTTATCTGTCAAACATAGAAAACAGAGGCTAGCCTTTACTCTCAAGTATCAAAACTGGACTATAGAGGACTGGACTAGAGTCATCTGGTCAGATGAAACCAAGCTTAATAGGATTGGGTCAGATGGAAGGAAGTATATATAGAAAATGGCAGGTAAGCCTTTACAGGATAATGAGGTTTAGAGAACAGTGAAGTTTGAAAAAGGTTCCTTAATGGTTTGGGAATATATGGGCTGGAATGGTGTTGGGATCTTGGCAGAGGTGGAGGGAAAGATGAATGCTGAACAGTATGTCTCCATTCTGGAGGATAATCTACTTTCTAGCATGGAAAATTATGATATTCCTAAGAAAGCCATTATCTTTCAACAAGATAATGACTCCAAGCACTCCTTCAAAAGAGCTCAGGAATGGCTTAAATCTCAAGGAATCAAGCTCCTGGATTGGCCACCACAATCTCCAGACCTTAGTCCTATTGAACATGTCTGGCAAATTTTGAAACAAAAGCTCAACAGCTATCCAAGATCAGCTAGAGAAGTATGGAAACTTTGAAAGAGGATTGTAGTGGAGTGGGGCAAGATTGAGGCTAAGGAGTGTCAAAGATTGATAGAAAGCATGCCTAGAAGACTAGAGGCAGTGATTAAGGCCAAGGGAGGACACACTAAATACTAAAAGTATAGAATTGAGATTATGCTCAAATAAGTCCCAATGACATGTCATTTTAAAATGGGCATAGCTCAATGGCATGACAACCAAATCATATAATCCAAGTTGTGTTAGGAAGCCTAGAGTAAGTACTACCTTCGCTTATGCAGGTGTTTGGCCTTGTTTGGTCTCTATCACTGGCAATTTACCAATCTCTTCAAAATGTACTAATATTGGGACACTTTTTTGAGCCACTGTATGTACAGTATCAAAGTCTGTATCCATGTCTTAGCTATCCAATGATGATAAAGGTATACTACAGCCTCTAGGGCTGAGGGAAACAGAAATTAAAAAAAGTTTAATACTACAGGTGGCAGATCAAATGAAAGAGAAGCTGTAGCAGCAGTAATGAAATGGGCTGTGTCATAGCCATGCACAGCATGGAAATAAAAAGAATCATATGATGATTAAAAAAAGAGCACTGGCTAAGCAGTTAGAAGATTAAAAGACATAGTGATTACCATGTGAAAGAATAGCCAAATGGTGATAGATCTGATTAGGAAGAAGAGTACAATTAGATAAGATAAGATTAAAGAAAGTTCATGCTAAGTCTATTGATAAAGAGTCTATCAGAGACCATATATGAGACAGCAAGAATTATCACAAAACTTCACTGTTTCTTCAACCTCTTTATTCTATAAAGGCTCATCTGCCATTTTCTACACATATCTTCTTTCATCTGATTCAATCTTGTTGATTTTGATCTCATCTGACCAAATGACTCTAGTCCAGTTCTTCACAGTCCAGTTTTGATACTTGAGAGCAAAGGCTAGCCTTTGTTTTCTATGTTTCACAAACAAAAAAGGCTTCTTCTTTTTAACTACAGCCTTTAAAAAAGCAGCCTTGAGTACATTGCAAACAGTCTATAAGCAGATAGAAGAGAAAAGGGCAGAATTAATAAGATGGGTAACTTGAACAGCATTTTCAGTCTTCCCAATGGTAATACTAGAGACAATTCTTCTTCTATCAGTAGAAAAAAGCTTGGAAGAATGTCCTAGCTTGAGGTTCTCCTTCTCTAAAAGGAATTCCTTGATAACTCTGGCCACAGTAGACTTTCCCAGACCAGTTTGAGAGGAGATCTGATGAATAGAGAGGCCAGATTCAGAGAGAGAGAATATTTGCTCTAATAGAGGTAAAAACAGGTTTTATAATAATATTAAGTTGGCTAGGTGGAATATAGCCCATTTATATATCTGAGAATTATGTCATTTATATAAGTAACCAGGGGCATTATATAACATCCATCAGAAGCTATCAGAATCTTATGTTATCTACTAAATACTGAATGACAACATAATGCTCAAATAAGTATCCCAATGACATATCATTTTAAAATAGCCATATTTTAGTGGCATGACAACCAAATCACATGATCAAAGTGGTGTTAGAATGCCAAGAGCAAGTACTTTCTTTCATACTGCAATTGCTTTGTCTTGTTTGTTCTTCATCTCTGGCAATTGATTAATTTATTTAAAATGACCAAACATTGAAATACTTTTTTAAGCCACTATAAGCTGGTGGTTCTGATCTAAAGAGCACCTAGGCTTATATACTGTAAAAGATGTATTTGTATGTATTGTCACATACCGCTCCAACTCTGATACTCTGGTACTCTCCAGCATGATCTCTGGTACGATCTCTGGTACGATCTCCTAGATATCTCTTATCTCGTCTCTCGTATTCCCAATTCGTATGATCTCCTTCAGTTATTCTCATTCTTAGTTCCTCCGAGCAGATGTCTCACTTAGTATGACAGCCTGACATCTGTCTCTGACCTGTCCCGGACCTGTCTCAGACATCTGTCTCTGACTTGTCTCCGACCTGTCTCAGGCATGTCCCCAACCTGTCTCCAACTTTGATATATCATTACTCATTCTGTTTCACCTTTGACAACCTGTCACATTCCATTACTAATCCATCCGGACTCCGTAGTATAAATATGGTACTCCAACTTGTACATACTTCAGTTTGAATATCGAATTAGTCTCCTCCTCACGTTTCCAACCTCGAGCTCTGTGCTTATCTGACCTCTGACTCCAAGGATAACAAGTACAAGGGTGCAACACATAAGTCCTGCGCCAAACATCCTTGCCCCCTCCGTTCCACCCATCCTTTCCTCACCCTCCTGTTGCAACTCCGTTCCGGACATTGTCAGACTAGTCTGAAGGACCCAGATTTAACATGTATGTACAGTAAGTATAACATGGTAAAGACCATGGAATGACATGGAACATTATAGAACAAATGTCAAAATATCAATATAGCTAACAAATAGCAATAAGAACTCTTGTCTATGATGTCATAACAATAAATAGTGGAAATAGACCATGTTCTGGATCAGATCACATGAAAATCATGTGACATGGTCTAGAAGGATTACAATCAGGATATGAATTAAATAATAGAAATTATAAATCCCAATAAGTATATTTCAAAACTTATCCTAGACCCACTACCAACTCTTTTTTTTGCTTGAAAACAATCTAATTGAGTTTTTTTAATATGTTGGACTATAATACAATGATATAGAACATAGTTTGTAATTTGAAAGGTGGAATAAGTCACATAAGCTGTGGTAAGCCTGATTTAGACACATGTAAAATTATTAATGAAAGTACAGTATTATATTGCACTAGTATTATACCGCATTTCTGATCTTAAATAATCTTGTTGTTGCGGCTTACTGATTTAGCTGCTTCAAGTGCCACTAGATGACTGTAACCATCTATGGTTAACCTGCGCCTCGACGTATCCCTGGCTATCCCAAGTACCATCTAAGCTATCACGAACCCGTCGAATATTGACAACGACGTCCTCGGTCGAACGCAAACTAGATGGCACGACGAACATGCACCCGCATTGCAAATTTGTGACTGTCCTTGTGGCGTCAAGGCGGCCTCGTCGATGGATCTAGACTGTCTCGGACGAAACGCACATCATTGGCGTTTGAGAGACCAGCATGATACACGAATGAGGTGAAGCGACGTCAGACGGGACGCTCGGGTGGTGGGGGGGCGTCCCGACTCGCATCCCTTTTTCCGGGAGTGTCGTCCTGGCAGGTCCTCAACGACTGACCCTCCATGCGCGGTGACAACCGATTTCCAACAATAACGATGCTCGGTTTGGAGCGATGCCAGACACGGACAAAGAGCCATAATGT
>JBBPUB010000228.1:0-21645 GCA_038094415.1 Xerocomus alliaceus | reverse complement strand
TGCTATTGTAATGTGCCACAGCTGCATGTTCAATTACTACAAGGTTTGTTTGATATGCTTACCATCTGCATGCCCTCTGGTAATAAGAATATGTATTTGCAGGTTTGATATGATACTCCTGCCTTTTTAATTATGTCAATGATGGTGTCATGCACTGCCCTGCTGTGCACAGCAGGAATCTGGGCACACACCTGTTTCTAAATGGATTCCACTAACCTTGATGATAGGAATATAAAATCTTCACATTGTCTCAACGAGATCTCCATCAACCTTTGTTGTCCAGTGTGTTACTGCTATTCTCTCCATACCTCACATCCAGCTTACTTTTAAAAGGTGTCAGTGATGCCATTTCATTAGAACATCAACAATGGGTCTAACCCTAGTGAAGAGAAAAACTTCAACCTTGATAACATTGGTGGCTCTGATTCTGATGCTTAATCCATCAAGGGCAATTCTTGGTATCAATGTGTCATGAATGTCCCTCAAGCTGATGCTGGAATAGCTGAGCTATGCAAGGTGAGTTGCATTCTCTGTCACTGCTGGTGGTTCAATCAATGAGCTCACTAATTCCATGAATATTAGGCCCTTTCTCTGGCACAGTGTGCATTTGCAGCAGTATGTGAAGAACTTCATTGCACAAAACAGGAGCTAGCAAAGCTCTCTGTGTCCATTCCAGCCAAGAAGCATGGTTGAATCCTCAACAGCTCTGATGAACTGGATGGCCAAATCAGTCAGCAAGCCAAGAAGTATGTGCTAATGCACCACTTGTGGGTAATTGATGGCCTCTTTCCTGTTGGGCCAGTCCCCAATGTGGATCCATATGATCCAGCATGCTGGAATGCAGGTGTAGGTGGACTTCAGGTTAGTGCTGCTCAGGCAGAGTTGTTCACAATGGTACTCAAGAGCATGCATGAAACAATGGCGATGTACAAGCAGTTCAGTTCTGTGGTATTGTTCAATCATTTTTTTCTTTATTTCCTTCCACTAACTATGACTACTGGTTTATCTCTGCTCTGAACCAGGAGTGGTCAAACATTCTCAAAGTGGTCAAGGAAATGACCCCAATCCACTTTGTGAAGCTTGGGTTGGATGCTCACTTATTTTCTGCCAAACCTGAGCTCAGGAAAGATGATCTGAGCTGCCTCCATTTGTTAAAAAGAAATGGAACCAGGGACTTTACAGCAGTTGCTCCAGTCTTGTTTGCAAATCCCAAGCACATCTCAGCCACAGAGTTTTTAAAGAGTCCACTTCTTGCAAAGGTGAGTCACTCTGATTTCAAACATCATGTTGACCTGTGTACTTATAAACATTAGATTGTGCATACAATATTATGTGGCAAGTCGGATAAAACAGTGAAGCATGGGGGCCCAAAGACAAGAGGAGACAAGTTAGATATCTCAAGCATCCCTGAGAGCTTAGTCACTGCTGCTGCAATCATGGTGAGTTTGTGTCATTATTAACCTTGCATCTGAGTCAGCTAATTGGTTACCTAGGTTTGCTTTTTATTGTCACATGACACCAAGCTCTTGCAAGTTAGTTTACAGACTGGCATCACATATCTTAAAGACTATGAAATCTACCTACAGAAGCTGTTCAAACGAAGCAGCTGGGCCATTGGAGTGATGGAATACTACAATGAGACTGTTTTTGGTAAGGAACACATACCTATGGCTATGCTCTCAGATGCCATTCCAATATCTTGAACCTGGAATGATGAATTACTAGATGAGTTGGATAATGACAGCTCACCTGGATCACCTACAGAAGCTTGTGCCTTGTCTTTGGTCCCTGATCCTATGCTGGTTGTACATCCTGAGCATCACCCCATTGAATCTCACTCACCTTCCCAATTGCTCTCCATCTAAGCTATTGATGTTGCCAATGAACCTGGTCACATTTCCTCCTCCCTTGAAGTCAATATGACTTCCAGAATACTTGTGCCGTCCATCATTAAAGATCCAGTGGTGAGTACCATGGAGCTCTTTGTGGTTACACAGCTTGCAACTAATGTTGCTCAAATGAGCATAAGTAATCCTGGTGCCAGAGTTATTCCCCAAAGTCACTGAGCATCCTCTTAAAAGGTGATGCCTACTGTTCCAGCACATTCCTCACAAGTCCTGCCTGTTGTAGGTTTAGGATCATTCAATGAACACTACACTGTAGCTAGACCTGCTCCCCAGCCTCAGAAGCATACCACACGTGCCATTGGTAAGAAATCTAACAGGGGGACCTGATTCTTAGAGGATATCTGTAATGTTTTTTGTCCTGCATCATTCTTATCTCCCTGTGATTGAATACATTTGTCTGAATCTTATACTGTTGGGTCAATTATCTAAGATGTGTAAGACTCAATGCTTGTCAGTCATTCCCTGCTGCATGTCATCAAGTCTGACTTGTTGGTCACTACTGCCTCCTCGACTCTTGATTCAATTCAGAACACTTAGCACATTAGTATTAGTATTATAACAATGCATAATGCTATTAAATTGCCTAGAAAGGCTATATTCACAATTAAAACTCCATGAAAATGACACTATAACTGTTCTCAGCTAATTTTAATAGCTTAGTTTCATACTCCCATTATGAAAATTGCCCAGTATCTTGGGTTGTTGTCACTGTTGTCATTGCCACCTCTGCTCTTTGTCAATGACCTTGAACTACACCTACAATGGCTCAGACTCGACAAGCTTAATGGCATTGTCACCATTCCCTCCAGCCTTGGGGTTACTTAGTCGTTTCTATTATGGTACATCTCTCTAACCCTTCAAGCTAACTGCAAACTAATCTATTTGAGTTTGAGCAGACTGTTAGCAGCAGCACAAGTCACTTATGTCACTCAAGAGAGAATCTGAGTGGCATTGTTACCATTTCCTCTATTACTGGTCATGATAATTATTTACAGCATTTGATAAGTCACCTGATAATGCCATGGCCATGACTGATGGGTGCCATTACCATGTCTAAAAATGAGGGGCTGGAAATCTGTGCATTTTAATTCATGATAATGGCTTATCATAGTCAAAGGAAATTTGTGACATATGAAGTCCATTTACCTGATTTTTTATATATCCCAATTAGAACTATCCATCCCAAATACTATTCTGGATCGAATCCAACCTCCACCACCTCTGGTTGAGATTGAAGGTGAATTGAAATACAAAATCATAGAAATCTTAAACTCAAAGATTGACTGTAGACAAAGAAACTATGAACTACTGTACTTGATCTATTGATCTGGCTATAAAGGAACTGATGATGAGACTTCTTGGCTGTTGACCACAGAGCTCAAACATGCTTCTGAGCTTGTTGACAACTTCCATCTCCAGTACTTAGACAAGCCTGGACCTTACTCCACCTAGTTGCTCCATTTCAAGCTCACTCCATGTGACAAAATCAAGTTCATTTCAATAGTTACCAGCTATCTATCTACACCTTGGGTTTGAACTTACTATCCAACTCTTCATCCTTGAACTCCTTCCTCTGTGCCTCCCGTTTCTCTGCCTCCAACCCCTTTAACTCCACTGCCACCTCCTTCACATCTTCCCTTTCCACCTCCAACTTCAACTCTGAATCCAAGCTATACACCTCCTCCACCTTGAGCCTTGCTAGCTCTTTAAGCACTTGGGTCTAGCAGACAAGACACTATGTCTGTGTTGTGACCACCTCCCAAAGTCAGACTAGTGATTCTGAGATCTTCTGGAGGGCCTTTGCCTACTCTGGAGTCAATACACTTGAGCCACTTGACCTGGCCTTTGCTCCACCCTTTATATATACCTTCTTTGCTGGTCTTTCCACCACCTTGACCATGACCTGCTTTTTCTGCTTCTCTGATCTCTCTGCTCTGGGCCATTTGCACTTGGCCTTGGCCTTGTAACACTCCATGCACAAGGTCAACTTCCCTGGCTCAAATTGACACTCAAGACCATGGTCCTCACACCTTTAGCACATCAGCAGTTCACTCCATGCCCTCTCCTTCCCTTTACCCTTGCTCTGCTGTGTGGCTACTTCTGCTGCCTGGTCGATGGTCAGCTTTGGACCAAACCCTAATAAAAAGATGCTTACTCTTTTCTTTGCAGCCTTCTCTGCCACCTTCTGCCCCTCCATCACCTTTTGTGCCTCCACCACCTTTCATGCCTCCTTCGCCCTTTGTGCTACCTCTGCCTCTGCCTCAGCTCTCTTTCTTGCTGCTTCCTCCTTGGTCTTCTTCCATGCCTTCTTCACCTTCCACATCTTCACCCTCCACCTTCACTCCACCACCTTTACATTTCATAGCACATCATCATTATCCTTGCACTCCATAAGGCAGGGGTTTAGGTGTAAAAAAGGGATATTGTCATATACCAGTTGAACTCTGGTACTCTAGTGTCATCTCTAACATATCTCTGGTGCAATATTGTCAAGTCTGGGTCCTCTGGACAAGTCTAACGATGCCTGGAATGGAGTTGCAACAGGAGGGTGAGGAAGGGATGGGTGAAACGGAGGGGGCAAGGATGTTTGGTGCAGGACTTATGTGTCACACCCTTGTACTCATTATCCTTAGAGTCAGAGGTCAGATGAGCGCAGAGCTCAAGGTTGGAAGTGTGAGGAGAAGACTAATTCGATATTCAAACTGAAGTATGTACAAATTGGAGTACCATATTTATACTACAGAGTCTGGATGGATTAGTAATGGAATGTGACAGGTTGTCAAAGGTGAAACAGAATGAGTAATGATATATCAAAGTTGGAGACAGGTTGGGAACATGTCTAAGACAGGTCAAAGACAAGTCAGAGACAGATGTTCAAGACAGGTCCGGGACAGGTTGGAAACAGATGTTGGACTGTCATACTAAGCGAGACACCTGCTTGGAGAAACTAAGAATGAGAATAACTGAAGGAGATCATATGAATCAGGAATACAAGAGATAAGATCAGAAATATCTAGGAGATCGTACTAGAGATCATACTAGAGATCATGCCAGAGAGTATCAGAGTACCAGAGTTGGAGTGGTATGTGACAGTATCCCCCCCTTAGACCTGAACCCCTAAAGGCCATTAGCCGGTAGACAATATGGAGTGGTAGAGCCTGAATTTAATCATGCCCTGATTTATAAGTCTGGTTAGCCCATGGTTGCATCTTAACTTTGAACCAACACCATGTCCAAAAAACAATAACCATATGCCAACATCAAGGAGTGGAATGATGACAATGCATTGTGGAGCACAAAGGCAGCAGAGTGGAGGCAGAGGGTGAAGGTGAGGAAGAAAGAGGAGGCACGGAGGAAGGCAGAGAAGGAGGTGAGGAGAAAGAGGGAGGCAGCGGCATCGGAGGCATGGAGGGCGAAGCAGGCGCAGAAAGCAGCAGAGGAGGCCACAAAAAAAAAGGTAAGTGCTGCCCCATAGGAACCAACCAGGACTGACCAACCATAGGCGGCAGAGGTAACCACTCAGCAGAGCTGGAGTAAGGAAAAGGTGCAGGTGTGGAGCAGCCCTCCCACATGCCAGAGGTGCAATGAGCATGGGCTTGAGTGTCAGCTTGGGCCAAACAAGTCAACCTCATGCATGGAGTGCCACGAGGCAAAGGTGAAGTGCAAGCAGCCTGGAGAGGAGAAGCCAGAGCAGCAGAGGAAGAGGGCCGTTGTGGAATTGGAGAGGCCAGCAAAGCAGGTGAGGACGGAGGGAAGTAGCACTGTAGCCGGGCCTAGTGGCTTGGGGGGTTCGGCTCTGGAGTGGATAAAGGCCCTCCAGGGCATTTCAGAGTCAATCAAGGGACTCCAGGAGGTGGTCCAGTCGCAAATGAGGTGGCAAATCTACCAGACATAGGTGGTGGAGGAGCTGGTGCAGCTAAAGGTGGAGGAGGTGTACGGGTCAGGCATGGACACAGACACGGGGGTGGAGAGCAGAGCAGAGGAAAAGGTGGCAGTGGAGTTGATGGAGTTGGGGACAGAGGAGAAAGAGGCAATGAGGAGGGAGTTCGTGAAGAAGGAGTCGGGAAGTGAGTCTGAGTTGGAGGCATAGTATAGGTAGAAGGACATCACATGTAACTGGAATGAACGTGTTTTGGCTGCACTGAGTGAGATCAAACAAAGCGATCAAGCAGAGGAAGGACCAGGCCTGTCTGAGTACTGCAGATAAAAGTCGTCAACGAGTTCAGAGGCATGTCCAAGCTTCGTGGCTAGAAGCCAGGAGGTCTCATCTTCAGTACCTTCATAGCTAGACCAGCATACCAAGTATAACAGCTTGCAATTTCTTCACCTATGGTCAATCTTTAAATCAAGAATTTCTGCTATTTCATACTCCAATTCACCTTCAATTTCAACTGGAGGTGGCAGAGCCTAAGTCCGGTCTAGAATTGTGTTCAGAACTGAGGGTTCTAATTGGAATACATGAAAGACTGGATGTACAGACTTCATAGTAACTGGGAGTTGGAGTGTGAAGGAGTGCATACCAGCTTGGGTGATAATGGTATAAGGTCCTAGGTTTTTCTCCGATAATTTTTTAGAGGGGCATGTGGATTAGAAGTACTTAGCCTTGATGAAAACCTGGTCACTGACCTTAAAGTCCAGTGCTGGGGTTCGCTTGGCATCAGCAGGACCTTGGTATCATTTCTGAGTGGCAGTAATCTTCTCATGGAGGTAGAAATGAAGGGAGTTGAGGTTGATGGAGTATTCTCATGCTCTGGTGGAGGTGAAGTCTCTCTCTGGATGTACTGTCAAGTTTGGATGGTAGCCCTTGTTGGCAAAGAAGGAAGAAACTCTGGTGGTTGCATTCGGCACATTGTTGTACGTGAACTCTGCTAAGGGAAGGAGTCCAGACCAGTTGTTCTGTTGATAATTGCAATAGACCCAAAGGTACTGTTCCAGGGTCTGGTTCATACACTCTGTTTGACTGTCTTCCTCTGGATGGTAACCAGAGGTAAAGTGGAGTCGGATGTTGAGGGTTTTTCTGAGTAAGCAGAAGGAGTGAGAGATAAACTCTGAACCTCAATTGGAAGTGATGTGAGAGGGAACTCCATGCTTTAAAAAGACATGAAGGAGGAAGAGTTTTGTAAGCTCCAGAGATGTCACCTTATCATTAGTCGGGATGAATATACATTGCTTGGAAAGGTGATCAACAATGACTAGGATGGCAGTGTGTCCGGAGGACATGGGAAGTTGTTCGATGAAGTCCATGGATATGGAATTCCACAGCTTCTCAGGAATTGAAAGCTGTTTTAGGAGTCCATAGGGCTTATGTCTAGGGACCTTGGCTCAAGCACAGGCTGTGCAAGAAGAGACATTCTCCTTGATGAATGTCTGGATGCCTGGCCAGGTATATTCCTGACGGATTAGCTTTAAAGTGCGATTTTGTCCAAAATGTCCAGATAGTGGATGATCATGCTTATACTGGAGCACACAGAGTTGGAGGTTATCAGCATCCAGAACATAGATACGATTATCCAAATGGAGGAAGCTGTTGGAGTCAACGAACCAGCACGAATTGGGGTTGAAGTCAGAGAGGTGGATGGCAGTGATGGAGTTGGAGGGGAGGGCAGAGAGAATATCACTGTGAAGTGACTCGATGTCGAAGAGGGTGCTGGCCTGGAGAATTAGAGCTGCAAGATAAGTGGCCCATAAGAACACAGCAAGCTGTTTCTGAGCAAAAATGGGGTGGAAGTTGTGGGGATTAACCTGAGCGTAGTCCCTATCCCCTTCTTTGGGATAGATGTTTCAGCATCTAGTAAGAGCATTAGGCTTGGCTCTGAGGCATCTGGGGCGAAAATGAACAATCAGATTGAACTGGGAAAGGAACTCCAACCACCAGGCCTGCCGGCAAGTCAGAAGCTTGATAGTGGTGAAATACTCCAGATTTTTGTGATTAGTGACAACATCAACTGGAGTTCTGGAACCCTCAAGATAGTGGCACCAAGTCTGGAATGCCTCATGGATGGCGAGTAGCTCCTTGTCATGGGTGTCATAATTGAGCTCCGGAGAATGGAGTGTCTGAGAGTAGTAAGTGACTGGCCGGATTTCCTTGTCCATACAACAGATGGAGAGGATACCAGCAATAGTGTAGTTGGAGGCATTGGTTTCTACTATGATTGAAGTGTCCGGAACCCAGTGGGTAAGTATTGGAGCTGAGGTAAAGGCATCCTTGAGTGCCTGGAAGGTGGAATGACAGTCTATGGAGAAGGTCCACGGAGTACCCTTTTGTGTGAGTCAGATCAGGGGAACAACAATATTAAAGTAGTTATGAATGAAATGCCTGTAGAAATTCACAAAACTCAAGAAGGACTGGATGTCCTTGACTTTCCAAGGCTTGGGCCAATCTAAGATTGCTTTAACCTTTTCTGGAGACATGGTAAGTCTGGAGGGAGAGAGTTGATATCCGAGATAATCGGTGGAGTCGGTGTGGAATTCACACTTATCTGGGTGGGCATAAAGTCCATGTTTGTGGAGTCAACAGAGTACTTCCTGGACATGCTCCTTGTGGGAGGCCTTGTCCATGGAGTAGATGAGGATGTCATCAAGATAGACTATAATGCAAACATCTAGTAGATCAGTAAAGATGGTGTTGACAAACTGCTGGAAAGCTGCTGGAGCATTGGTGAGACCAAACGGCATGACTAGCCACTCATACAAGCCGTATTGGGTCTAGAACAAAGTCTTCCATTCATCTCCCTCAGCAATGTGGACCAGGTGGTATGCATGCTGGAGGTCAATTTTGGTATAGATCTTAGCTCAGCTTGGAGCATCTAGGAGGTTGGAGATGTGGGAAAGGGGATAGCAGTCTTTCTTTGTGATCTTGTTAAGTCCTCGAAAGTTGATGCAGAGGTGGAGGAAACTGTCCTTCTTGCAGACAAAGAGGACCAGAGTGGCGTGGGTGGAAGAGGAGGGGTGAATGAATCCATTAGCTAGGTGTTCATCAAGGAACGTCCAGAGTGACTCAAGCTTGGAGGCGGAGAGGGAGTACATGGTGCCCAATGGAGGAGATGTGCCTTCTTCCAGGTTGATTCTAAGATCATGTTTGCAGTATGGAGCAAGCTTAGAAGCCTTGCTTTTGCTAAAGACATCCGCAAAGTCATGGTAGTCTGAAGGGACTCCAGAGAGATCAACAGGATTTGAAGTTGTGGAAGATGCATGGAGTTGGGTATCCTTAGGGTGGAGTTGCAGGCTAAACTGTAAGGAGCTCTGAAGGTGATAGGCCAATGCAAAGGCAGGTGCATTGATCAGTGCAATGGGTGGAGCCTTGCAATTATGGAAACACAGTGGATCAGGGGGTGTGAGGTTAGCTGGAGGAGGTAAGTCCGAAGGCTGTGGGGTAGAGCTCAAAGTTACTGGCAAAGTCTGTCCAGATGGGCGGAATGAGATACTGCTCAAAATCCAGTTAATTAACAGATTGTAGTGAATGAGCCAGTTGTGTTCTAGCACAAGGGAACAGGATCCATCCAGTGGAGTGACATAGAATGTCATCGGAGTGATGTCACTGGTTTCAAAACAAATAGAGAGGTCGACAGCATGAGTAATGGTGGAGTTGAATGTTTCATCGAAGAGCTGGAGTTCAAGTGGAGAAATGGAGTATGGGGAAAGTTCATGATCATTAATGAATGAGGTATCTATGAAACAATCGGATGATCCAGAGTCTACAAGTGTGGGAAAGGTTGGGATGTCATAGGAAAGGACTAAGATGGTAGGCATAAGAGAGCAGGGATCTGAGAGAGCAGACCTCCTTAGATGCACAGATGGAGTCAACACTACCTCGAGTCCATGCAGAGTCTACAAGGCTGCTGACTATTTTTTTGCCTCTGTGCTAGAGGCCTCTGGTTTGACTTCTGGAGTTGTGGTCATAGCCACATGAGCCTTGGATGCCTGGGATGATGACTTTGGGCACTTTTTAGCCTTGTGGCCAGCTTGACCACAGAACATGCACAGATTATTATCAAAGTGACGCTTTCATTCGACCACTGTAAGCTTGCTGTCCTTACCTAGCTTGGATGACAAGTTGGGTTTGGGGGCCACAGAGATTCTGGAGTTGGAGTGACTGCCAGAGTTGGAGGCCTTAGAGTCCTTTGTGGAACTCCTAGGCTTGGAGTCCAAGGTGGGAGCGGATAAAGACAGGGCTATGGATGTAGTGGCCTTGGAATTACCATTTCTGGAGTTAGACCCAGAAATCTTGTTGGCCCTAGAAATCTCTTCCCTACGTTCCCAATAGTAATGGTCAATCTGCTGCGCTAAAGTGCGAAGGTCATGGAGGTCACTCAGTTTGCCAAGCCAAGACAACTCATCCTTGATGTGATCAGGAAGTCTAATGTAGAAACTGCAGCAGAGCACTCCAGGACCCTATTCCCAGACTTGGCTTGCCAGGCAGTTCCACTGGACTACATAGTTGGAGATGTGTTGGGAATCCTTTATGTGGAGTTGCTCAAGCCAAGCCTCTGCATCGCCAATAGAATTGTGCAGACCGAAGTTAGACTGGAGTTCATATAGGAATACTTCCCAGCTGGTCATCCAGAGTGGACAGAGCTCCAGAGGTTTGCTGCCGAAAAGATCTGGCTCGAAATATTCAAGGGTGACTCCCTTGAGATAGGACTGCGCGAAAGTGACTTTGGCACGATTATGGCAGAAAGACTTAGGATTGGCTTGGAAGTTCAACTTGTACTGGACGATAAAGGGATGGAGTTTCTGGAGATCCAGTCTGTCAAATGGGTCTGGCTCCTAGACTTTGGTTTTAGGAGTGTCAGAGGACTTATGCCGGAGTGCCTGCTAAGTCATGTCCCGGATGGCATTGGCGAGTTGGTTAAATGGTTCAAAAGCCAAGGATATGTCATTGGGCTGCTGCTCATCATCATCGTTGAAGGGGTCACCTGGATCTGAAGGATTGGGTGGTTCTGAGGAATCAGATGGTAAATCATCACTGTTATCATCTCCGGGGACCAGAGGGGCCAGAGCATGAAGACCTTCTTCTCTGAAGATAGGATTGTCCCAGAGTTCATGGATTCAGGGG
The DNA here is from genome assembly GCA_038094415.1 of Xerocomus alliaceus. Taxonomy (NCBI): domain Eukaryota; kingdom Fungi; phylum Basidiomycota; class Agaricomycetes; order Boletales; family Boletaceae; genus Xerocomus; species Xerocomus alliaceus. The sequence goes on along the minus strand of JBBPUB010000228.1, from coordinate 10,683 downwards.
GAGGCAGGGCCTGTTTCTGGTAGTGGAGTGAGAGGAGAGTCAAAAGGACCAGAAGGAGTGGTGCAATGACGAGGTGCAGTGGAAATGAATGGGAAAGTCATGGGTCTAGCACTAAGGCTATGGAAGTCACCAGGAATGATGCAAGAGGAGCTGAAGACCGACTCGAGTCATTGATGGGATGTCTGGGTGCACAACATAGTGAGTATAATGAGTACAAGTATGAGTTTGAATATACTGTCAAGTCCGGGTCCTTCAGATGAGTCTGACAATGTCTGGAATGGAGTTGCAATGGGAGGGTGAGGAAAGAATGGATGGAATGGAGGGGGCAAGGACATTTGGCATAGGACTTATGTGTCACATCCTTGTACTCATTTTCCTCAGAGTCAGAGGTCAGATAAGCACAGAGCTTGAGGTCAGAAGCATAAGGAGGAGACTAATTTGATATTTAAACTGAAGTATGTACAAGTTGGAGTATCATATTTATACTATGGAGTCTGGATGGATTAGTAATGGAATGTGACAGGTTGTCAAAGGTGAAACAGAATGAGTAATGATATATCAAAGTTGGAGACAGGTTGGGAACATGCCCGAGACAGGTCGGAGACAAGTCAGAGATAGATGTTCGAGACAGGTCTGGGACAGGTCAGAGACAAATGTTGGGCTGTCATACTAAGTGAGACACCTGCTTGGAGGAACTAAGAATGAGAATAACTGAAGGAGATCATACAAATTGGGAATATGAGAGACAAGATAAGAGATATCTAGGAGATTGTACTGGAGATTGTACCGGAGATCATGCCAGAGAGTACCAGAGTACTGGAGTTGGAGTGGTATGTGATAAATATCCATGATACCCTTTCAACTAGTTTTTTGAACATTCAATTCATAGATTCTTCTAGTTAGTTCTACTCCTACTCCTCTGATACCTGTTTTCCCAAACTTCATCTTACTCATCCAATTACTTATCCTTATTCATATCTTACAAATCTCCTCCATTTCATTACTAATCTGATGCAATTCTGTAGTATAAATACTATACTTCCAATCTATACATTCTTCAATTTGAATATCAACTTAGTCTTTTCTAAACAAATCTAACCTCAAGCCTAGTGCTCATCTGACCTCTAACTCTAAGGATAGTGAGTACAAGGGTGTGACACATAAGTCCTGTGCTGAAAGTCCTCACCCACTCTGTTTCACTCTTCTCCTCCTTGCCCTCCTTCTGTCACTCTGTTTTGGACCTTGTTAGACTTGTTCAGAGGAACTGGACTTAACACATTGGAATTGTCTGGCAAGTCAAGTTTAGAAATGGAATCCCAGAGCACTCTGCCAGAGTTTCTATAACAGACTCCCTGATGTGATGATCCTTGCCATCTCATATATAGTCTCTGATAGACTCTTCATCAAATGGACTTAGTGTATACTTTTTGTTTGATCTTATCTTATCTTTTACATTCTATCTGATTGTGCTTATCTTTTGCTCTTCTTTCTGATCAGATCTAAACCCTTTAGACTATTTTTTTACATGGTAATCACCATGTTTTCTAACCTTCTAATGCATATAGCCAATGCCCTTTTAATCACCACATAATTCTTTTCATTTCTGTGCTGTGCATAGCTATGGCATAGCCCACTTAATTACTGCTGCTGCAGCTTTTCTTCCATTTGATCTGCCACCCACAGTATCAAATGTGTTATTCATTTCTGATACCCTAAGCCCTAGAGGCTACAATACATCTTTTATGCCATTGGATGGCTAGACATGGAAACAGACTCTGACATGGACAATACCTAGTATATCCTAATTAGATATTAGGGTTAGCAATACATATACAAACAGTAGGATAGTATATAAACTCCAAGGATGATGCTGGGTAGATTCCCAGTCTAGTCTCTTGGATTATATCCAAAACTTAACTTTTACAAGCCTCAAGCAACTCTCTACTAACCATAGTGAGTTTGTACCATCTTTTAAATCTTTACTAAAGTAGTTTTGTAGTAGACCAGGTCTAGTAGCACTCTTAGTTCTGGTTGTTTCATTAGACTAGACTCTCTTTTCAGTGACCCCCTCTTCTACAGCCAGACAAGTACTAATGAGTACTAGTGCTTATCCAGTTCCACCAATCCCTTTGTTTCCTTATCATTGGACTCCAACAGGGAGTGCCAAGAGAAGAGCAAGAATAGGCCAAACAGGTCCCAGATGGTGGGAACACCTCTATATTGCCAGCAACCACCTTCTTAAGAGAGTTAGAAGGTTCTTTATCTGGCTACCTCCATTAGAACTTGATTATGAGAGATATGATTGAAGGAGAATTGAGATTAGAGATTAGCTGCAAAGATAGTACATCACTGATCACCAACACAAAGGAAGAGGAAATAGTCATTCCTTCTATCATATCTGATCTTATGAAGTTAAAGCCCAACCCAGACAGCCCAGACCTTCTCCTTCCATCTACCCCTACCCCAGATTCAAACAACTGCAGCCTGGAACCTAGTATCATAGACAGCAATCAGTTACCACTATATTGGCTGCTCTCAGAAGAAAATAGGGGATTCTTTACTATAGCTTTGATGGTACAGGCCAGTTTCTATAGCAACACTTTCAATCTCCCCCATCACAGATCACTCTTAGGGTGGTCACATTATGAATTTGAAGAAGCTCCTGCCCTGCCAAGGAAAAGACAGTGGAAGCAATATCAGCAGGAGATAAAGAGGGAAATAGAAAGAGGAAGTAGAATAAGGTTAAGGAACATACCAGCAAAGACATATAAATATTGAATGCAATTATTTATCATCTGTCTTCTCTTTAGCCTGATTTTTTACATCATCATGATCTACTTCCTTAGGTGAATTGCCAAGTACATCACAGACTCCCAAGTCCCTATTCTTTTTGTAGGAAATCACTCCAGAACTTTTCACACCCCTTACTCCACCTTCATAGGAGTAGTACCCACAACCCATGCCACTTTAGACAGCTGGATCTTTGGAGAAGGACTCCAACACCACTGTTGCAAATGCTAGATGATTTTTAAAATTATTCTTGCCACTATCATAGGAATATTCCTGGTCATTATCACTGTTCTTTGCTGGATCATTAAATTGGTCATTGAATGCAATGCCCCCATCCTTGCCATAGTACATGTATACAAAACAGAAGAAAATCCTTTTGGAATAAGCTTCAGAATAGTAAGCCTGACAAAAGCCTTTAGAGATAATTGAAAATACTGTGGAGGTTGGTATAACAATAACAACTGGCATTTGCTGAGAGATAACAATGAAAACAATAATACCATAATTGGATTTGATTAAATCATATCCTTACCTGAGAATCTTGCTAATGTGCTGGACATATTGTTAGGGTTGTCAAAACAAGAACTGGTCCAATTGGGAATTCATCTAAAAGACTATTTACATGTATAAGGCACCACCATGGAACAGATACTATGAAAAAATCAAAAACTCAAAGAAGAACTTGAGGAGATGGAAGAACAAATTGAGGCCCCTAGCAGGTCTAGTGGTTAAATAACTAAAATCATAGCAGATCCAGGAGAATACAATGAAACTAGAGGAAGAAAGTTTGAAGAGTGGTGGATGAAGGCTCAAGTATGGAGAAATGAAAACATAGGAGTACTCTGTGGAGAAGCTGGAGTTAAGGCAATCCTCTTGTGAATGATAAAAGGGGATGTGGGAGCTTTTGCTTGAGTTCATTTGAATAAGATCTTAAAAGGAGATATGATGAATTGGCTGAAGTTTAAGAAACTCATTGAACTTCATTTCTGGCTAACCAATGAAAAGGAGTGGGCTAGACAATAGCTCAAAAATCTTAAACAAACAGACAAAATGACAGTAGCCCAGTACTTTGTAAAGCTGGAAAACTACTTGTCACAAGCCAATTATGACAGAGATCACATCCTGCAAATCATGAAATGAAACATAAACCAGAATATGGTCAAATATCTTTTTCTCAGGGATGATCACTATTAAGATTGTGCCACCTTCATGACAAAAGTGAAGGAATACAGAGAAAGGCAAGAACTCCTTAGATTTATTAAACAAGAAACTACAGATTGGATCTCCCAACCTAACTAAGATTCCAATGCAATGGATGTAGATGCAGTTCAAAAGGAGCAAGGAGCAAGAAAACCCCTTAAATGTTTCAATTGTGATAGACTGCATGTCACTACAAAATGCCCTAAACCTAAGAAGGCATGCAACAAATGTAAATTCTTGAAAGGAGGCCATGCCAAATGGTGTGCCACTGGCCATTCCTCTCAAAATATATAAGAAATAAGCATAGAAGAATTGTCTGCTTCTGAGAGTTCATCAAAGGACAAGGAAAAGGGATAAGACTAGAATCAATCAGTAGCAGGAATGAGCTTTGATGAAGCAAGGACCTGATTTCAAGATTATGAAACCATTGCATTCAAATTGGGAAAAGCTTAGGGCAACCCATTACATCTAGGAAGATGGAAAGCCTTAATAGATTTGCTATTCTGGAAATAGAAGAAGATTTATTTTTGCTGTCATGTGGATCTTATCTAGATAATGAGCTTGGCTAGGACAAAACACCAGTGCTTGATTCACATATAACAAAAGAAGTATTTTCAGAAGTAGTGAAGATAAGAAGTATGATGACTTCTACTCCAACAAAAAAACAAAAATAACATGACATAAAAACTATGTATCCAGATTTGTCAGAAAGAGATCTTGATGAACTCTTACCTGAAACAAAGGAGCCAGATCCAATGGACTTTCATTTTCTAAAAATGATCAATTCAAAAAAGGATATAGTGCTTTCAATTAAGATAACCCCAAAAATTAATATACCCTTTATAAAAACATCTGCCCTCCTAGATTCTAGTGTAAATGTGGTCTTTATTGATTAACAATTTGCCCAGTGTCTCAAACTCCCTTTAATTCCTTTACAACACCCAATACTGGTGTATAATACCAATGGAACCTTAAATGCTGCTAAAAAAATAACACATAACTGTTAACTTGTTATGGAATATGAAGATCATCATGAGAAATTAACAGCTGAGGTCACTGATCTGGGGAAGTTCGAATTCATTCTGGAATATGAGTGGTTGTAGCACCACAACCCAGAAATAGATTGGACTACCAGAAAGGTTAGATTGACAAGATGTTCCCAGCATTGTCAAAATCTCCAACAAGATAATTCCACTTCAAGCAAGTTTTTACAAGCATTGCAAAAAGAACAGCAAGATCAAAGTTATTAGATATACCATTGAATACATTTCTTAGAAAGGAGTGATAATACAAGGAAGGTGCTGGAACAGGTTCAACTAAAAGAAACCCCACCAGAACAATTAGTCCCAAAAGAATATCATGATTATCTCATGGTATTTTCTAAAAAGGATTCTGAGTGAATGCCTTTATGAAAACCTTGAAATCATGCTATAGAGTTAGGAGAAAATTTCAAACCCCAAAAGGGACAAATAATTCATCTTTTTATGGACAAACAAGAAGAAGTAACTACATTTCTAGATGAACAATTGCAGAAAGGCTATATCTGCCCATCCAAGTCCCCACAAACTTCACCAGTATTCTTTATACCCAAGAAAGATGGTGAAAAATGAATGGTATAGGATTACTGATATTTCAATGAACACATGATCAAAAATAATTATCCTTTACCCCTGATATCACAATTAGTCAATAAACTCAAAGATGCTAAACTATTCACTAAAATGGATCTTAGATGGGGATATAATAACATTCACATTAAGAAAGGAGATGAATGGAAAGCCACTTTCATCTGCTTCCAAGGAGTGTACAAACCCCTCATAATGTATTTCAGATTATGTAATTCTTCTGCCACTTTTCAAGCAATGATGAATGAAATCTTTATAGATATGGATAACATAGTAGTGGTTTACATTGATGATCTTCTCATTTTTACCAAAACAAATGGTCAAGTGGAGCATGATTGAATCATTAAAAAAGTACTTCAGAGATTGAAGGAGAATGACCTCTTTGTGAAAGCCCCCAAGTGTTGCTTTCATGTCACAGAAGTAGACTTTCTTAACATGATTATGGAAAAGAACAGCATTTCTATGGACTCAAAGAAGGTTGAGGCTATAACACAATGGCCTGTTCCATATAATCTCAAAGGAGTGAGAAGCTTCCTAGAATTAGCTAACTTCTATTGATGATTCATTATTGATTTCTCCAAAGTGGCTAGACCATTGAATGATTTGTTAAAGAAAGAAACCCCCTTTGAGTGGGGTGTATCACAACAAGAAGTGTTTGATATGCTCAAGAATGCATTTATCACCACCCCCATTTTAGCCTATCCTGATATAGATTGTGAATTTCAGCTAGAAGCAGATGCATCAGACTATGCCACAGGAGCTGTGCTCTCAGTAAAGAAAGAGGACAAATGGCATCCAGTAGTCTATGCTTTGCATAGCATATAATCTGCTGAACGAAATTATTCCATTTCAAACAAAGAGATGCTTTCCATGATTAAAGCATTGGAGGAGTGGAGACATTATCTTGAAGAAGCTAGATTTCTGGTGAAAGTCTGAAATAATCATCAAAACCTTCAATGGTATCAAACAAGACAAGATCTCAATCACTAACAAGCCAGATGGATGCAATACTTATCTAGATTCAATCTAAAATAAATTCATAAGCCTAGAGCTACTATGGGAAAAGCAGATGCTCTTTCTTGTCAAGAAGACCATGCAATCAGAATCAAGAATGACAATAAAGGCATATTGATAATACTGCCAGAGCAGATTGAACAGATGGATATTGACACTTCACTGCTTATCTCTGATGAAGGTGAACAACTTAATAAATCTATATTCAATATGCTTTGTAAGCTTATGGAGAAGAAGACCATCTATCTTGGCAGAAAACACTTTTTAATTAAAGGAGAAGATGGCTTGCTGCATGATCTGCAGGGTCAAATATACATTCCAGATTCTGCCTTGATATGAATGGATATTCTTAGACTTTTCCACAACACTCCAATGGCCAGACATACCAGTTATGAGAAGATGTTGAAATTAATTTCCAAATAATATTGATGGCCAGGAGTTACCACATTTGTTAGAGACTATGTGAGTCAATGTGAAAAATATCAATAATTCAAAGGAACAAATAAGGCCCCTAGTGGTCTTCTGGTACCCCTTAATATCTCTGATACCTCTTGGACTCATATATCTGCTGATTTCATTACTGATCTTCCAAAATCCTGATCTTTTAATACTATTCTCATGGTAGTTGATCAATTCTCCAAGGAGGTAGAACTTATTCCCTGCACAAAGCAGTGTAGTGCCCTGGATATGGCACACCTTTTTCTAAATCATGTATGGAAGCATCATGGACTTCCTTCTTTCATTGTTTCAAATCAAGGTCTGCAGTTTGCTGCACAAGTAATAACTGAGATTAACAAAGCTTTATCTATCAAAACAAAGCTTAGTACTATATTTCATTCCCAGACAGATGGCCAATCTGAGATTGTTAATAAAGAAGTTCAAAAGTTTTTAAGAATCTTTTGTTCAGAAAAACAAGATAAATGGGCTGTTTGACTTGCCTTGGCTCAGTTTTCTATTATTTCTAAACAACATGCTTCAACCAAGAAGGCACCTTTTGAAGTAACCAAGTCTTACACCCCATGCATGGGGATAGAACTGCCTAAAACAAATAAAGCTCTAGTGGCTGTTAGATTCACCAATGAGCTGACTGCCATATTTGATTAGATAAAACAGAATATGAAAGCTATGCAAGCATATCAAAAGAAGTATGCTGATTAATCTTACAGTGAAGCCCCTGATTATGAGATAGGTTAACAAGTTTGGTTATTTATGGAAAATTTGAAATTAACATAGACATCAAAGAAGCTTTCAAAACAATGGCTTGGACCATATGTCATCACAAAGTTGATTGGTACCAATGCTGTGGAACTGAAACTCCCATGCTCAATGCATATTCATCTGGTTGTAAACATTTCTCATGTCAAACCTTACAAGAAATGCCTTAAAGGACAGCTAATAGAATGGCCTGGCCCTATAAAAGTTACAGAAGACAGGAATAATAAGTGGAAAGTGGATTACATAGTGGATAGCAGATATCAGCAGTGCTGACTGGAATATCTGGTGTATTGGAAGGGATATAATGAAACTAATGAAACTTAGGAACCATGTTCCAACCTTACTAATGCCAAGAAGGCTATTTTCAACTTTTATAATTCCCATCCTTCAGCTCTGTGAGTCTTAATCATTAATCCTGAACAGTTTCTTTTTCTATTCCAGAAACATCCTGAAAATGTCACTATCATTTTGAGTCATCATCTTCTTTGATTATTTGGACAATGATCTTTAGAAGGGAGGTAGTGTGATGATCCTTGTCATCTCATATATAGTCTCTGATAGACTCTTTATCAAATGGACTTAGTGTATACTTTTTGTTTGATCTTATCTTATCTTTCACATTCTATTTGATTATGCTTATCTTCTGCTCTTCTTTCTGATCAGATCTAAACCCTTTAGGCTATTTTTTTTACATGGTAATCACCATGTCTTTTGACCTTTTAATACATGTAGCCAATGCCCTTTTAATCACCACATGATTTTTTTCATTTTTGTGCTGTGCATGGCTATGGCACAGCCCACTTAATTACTACTGCTACAGCTTCTCTTCCATTTGATCTGCCACCTGCAGTATCAAACATGTTATTCATTTTCAATACTCTAAGTCCTAGAGGCTGCAGTACATCTTTTATGCCATTGGATGGCTAGACATGGAAACAGACTCTGACATGGACAATACCTAGTATATCCTAATTAGATATTAGGGTTAGCAATACATATACAAACAGTAGGATAGTATATAAACTCCAAGGGTGACGTTGGGTAGATTTCTAGTCTAGTCTCTTGGATTATATCCAAAACTTAACTCTTATAAGCCGCAAGCAACTCTCTACTAGCCACAGCAAGTTCATACCATCTTTTAAATCTTTACTAAAGTAGTTTTATAGTAGACCAAGTCCAGTAGCACTCTCAGTTCTGGTTGTTTCATCTGATAAAACTAAAGACAAATTGTCTTAGCTTAGCAAATCAAGCAATCTTTATAATCTCCATGCAATGGTGCAACAAATCAATCACTGATACTAGGAGCTTCAAGAAAAGATTTTCAGAGTCAACAAGGCTTCTGAAAACAATTTTGAAAACAACAACACTAGGGCCTCCACCTCCATAACTCCATCCACCCCCACCTCTAATACTAAGCCTAGAAGCTCTACCAAGGGCTCTTTAACCCCTAATTCTGGAAGTAATTCCAACTCTAAATCTTCTGCAACCCCCAAATCTAATTTGTTGTTAAAGATGGCAAACTTACAGTAGCTAAGTGTAAGCATTGCTTTAACAACAACTCATGCATGTTTTGTGGCTAAGTAAATCACAAGGCAAAGAAATGCCCAAAGTCATCATTCCATGCATCCAAGGCTTGTGTGGCCACAACCACAACTCTAGAAGATAAACCAGAGGCCTCTCTCACAAAGGTGAAAAAATAGTTTATAATCTCATAGACTCTGCATAGACTCAAGGTTGTGTTGACTCCACTCATACACAAAAAGAGATTCACTCTCTCAGACTCCCATTCCCTTATGCCATCCATTTCCATATTCTTATATAACATTCCATTTTTTTCTACACTTGTAGATTCTGGCTCTTCCAACTGTTTCATAGATACTATATTCATTAATAACCACGGACTTTCCACTTACTCCATCCCTTTGCTCAAACTCCAGCTATTTAACAAAACTTTCAACTCTTCTATTATTCAAGCTTTTAACCTTGTTAACAGCTGGAATGCACTCAGCTGGAGTTCACTGTCAGAAACTATGATATTGTATTGTAGCTAAATACACATTACCTGGAGTTCACTGTTAGAAACTGGAAAGCGCAGACAGTGAACTCCGAGGCTTGTACAGAGTGTGGTAACAACATCTACAAACATAAATAATCAACCATATTCAGGTTGAACACTGCTTATACTCTAAATGGTAAAAATGCGTAATCAATAACTATAACACTATCTATCCAGTCATTGTGCAATCAATAACTGTAACAGGTCGCTCTACAGGTGCATATGTGGTGAAGATTGGTACTGGTGTTGTATCCTGGATGTCAAAGCGCCAGCCCATTGTTGCTCTGTCCACTACTGAAGCAGAGTATGTTGCTGCATGTGAGGCAGGCAAGGAAATAGTCTGGATGTGGAAACTGATGCAGGAACTCGGATTTGGAGTTAATGAAGCATCAACACTGCATATGGACAACCAGTCCGCAATTCAGGTTGCAAAGCATCCAGAGCATCATGGGAGAATGAAGCACTTGGATTTGCACTGGTACTGGCTTAGGGATGTTGTGGATAAAGGGATCATATCTCCCTCATTTGTCCCAACTGCAGAGATGCCTGCTGATCTGTTAACAAAGGCATTACCTCAAGTTAAGGTGGAACAATTCTGTAGAATGCTTGGACTTGATAAAGTTAGTTAATTGGCAGAAATGGGGAATCAGGGGGGAGTGTTACAGTTATTGATAGCACAATGACTGACTACATAGTGTTATAGATACTGATTACGCATTTTTACCATTTAGAGTATAAGCAGTGCTCAACCTGAATATGGTTGATTGTTTATGTTTGTAGATG
>JBBPUB010000227.1:0-21689 GCA_038094415.1 Xerocomus alliaceus | reverse complement strand
AGTTCCTCTTATCTTTTAGCTGATAGTTGTAGTAGAGCCGGTTCAAGTTCCTAAGAGGGTTCTGCTGTTTCAATGGCTGGAAGCCACTCATCACTATATTCCCTTCCCTTTAAGGAAATTTGCACCTAAGCCAGTAGGACCATTTGAAATCACCCAAGTCCCCTTCCTGCTAGTTTATTGCCTCAAACTCCCCAAATCTTGGAAAATTCATGATATGTTCCATACTTCCCTTTTTTCCTTCTTTAGACAAACAGAGGCTCACAGCCCTTCTTTTCTAGAACCCCCACTGGAGATTATAGATGAAGAAGAAGAATATGAAGTAGAGGTCATTTTGGTCCACAAAGGAACCCCAGATCGCTATTGTTATCTCATCAAATGGAAGGGTTATGCCCCATTAGAGAACACTTGGAAACCTGAAATTAATCTCTGTCACACAGCCTTCATTTTGATAGATTATAAACACCACAATCAACTGCAGTAACCAGGATCCATCATGAACTGTATGAACTATCAGCTTGTCATCTCCATCATTCTTCTGTGCCTCATCCTCCTCACTACCATAGCTGTTACCATATATTAGGTGACCACCTTCCCCTATCACCAGTAAATGCCCATTGACTCTACCATTCTATTCTACTCCAAACATGCTTTTTCCTTCCTCATCCATCTCCTTCTTGTTCTCTGAATATGCACAACTCAGATCCTTGCATGTGCAACCTACCTTCTTATCCACCTCCACCATCTTCATTCTCTATGCTACCTTTCTTATGGACTCCTAGCTCCTCCATGCTGTAGAAGCCCTCTCCCTATACCAAGAGGATAAAGTCATGCAGGAACTAGTATGCCTATTTCATGAAGCTGCACATGTCCAGTATTATCATCACCATTACATTTCCTCTAATACCCCCCCAATGGTGGAAATTCCTTTATGTTTAGCTATAAATAAAATTCCAGAAAGAATTCTCTCCATCCTTTATTTGTTTGGCTTCAACATGTACATTTCAATGTTAGCTCTAGAGCTAATCTTTCCTACCTTCAGACATATCTACCTTTTCCTTTTGCTGCAGAAATGGAACCATTATCTAGAATCCATTTCTTCTTTGAATTCCAGTCATATAGCTTCTTCTATATCTTCATTACCTCCTACCACTACCCCCTCATCACCTGTGCTACCCATTCCTTCCCTAGTGGAACAAATCTCTTCCCCACCCCCTTCTTCATTGCCTACCACTGCCCTCTCTACCTTATCAGTGTTTTTAGACTCTAAAGGGCCCTTGGGAATAACTACCTTTGAGCTGGATCAAGGGGTAATCACCACCAACCAAGATTTTCTTCTCACCCTGCCAAATGGCCAATGAGTACTCTCATCTCCACATCAGGTCCTCCAACTAGCCATCATCCCCATTTCAGCCTCTGCCACCACCATTTGCTTTCTATATGGAGGTAGGGGTCACTATCAAGCTAATTGCTCACAATACCAATGTCCCTCCTGTTCTATCTTGGCTCCTGGGCACAATGCTCACAATTGCCTTTACACCCAATGTTTCTTTTGTCTCCATTGGGAATATGGACCTCATTTCTGCCCTTAGAGGGTTTGTTTCACTTGTAATACTCATGAACACATCTGAGATGACTGTCTATATAAACATTATTCCATACCTCAGGCAACAGCAATCTACAGAGGTCCTACAGGAAAGTAGAATACTTGAAGCAGGGCTTTCAGTGTATGAAGGGGGTAATGTTACAATTCTATATATATACTATCATCTTTTTCTCTTTGTCCTACTTATTTCTCAGTACATTCCACCTTACTTCTTTCAGTATGAAGAACATTATTTCCTTCTGGTAATGGCACCACATTACACAGCTTTCTTATCTCTTTCTTTATAACCTTTGTTACTGTTCTCTTGGGACACTTATCTTTCTCTGCAGTCATTTCTCTAACAATGGCTTAGTAGTCCTCATTCCATTACATTCTATGGCCTTTCACCATAGGTTATATACCATAGTGCCCTGTATAATAGTTTCCCATTCTTGGTCTATACAATTCTACATAACCTTGAGTCCACTGCAATCTCTGCACCATGTCCCATTGTCCTCTGCACCTTCAAGTATCTCCATCAACCCTAGTCCACCCTCATCTCTAGTAGTAGACTCAAAAGCTACTCATATAACAGGAAGAAAATCAGAGACTAGTCATGCATTACCCAGGCTTATATGTCCAGCCACAAATTCAGACTTCAACCAACAATTAATGAAGTCATGCAGATCAACCAAACTCCACCACACATCTCCACACCAACTCCACATCCAAACTCCACATTCCACTTAGCCACATAGCCTTCAAGGGTTTAGACATAAGAGGGGGATACTATTATATTCCAGACTTTAACTCTGGTCAGCATAGCACAACTCCAGCATGATCTACTCAGAAAGGCATTTCTCACCTCCAGACTTCATCCATTATAGTTCTTCTTGTTCTTCTTATCTTACATCTCCTTTAGTATTAGTTTCACAGTCTCCATTCTCTATTACTTAGAGTTCATTATGGAGCATAGCTCTAGTGACTGCTAACACTGGTCATAGCTCTGGACTTCATATTACTGGACTCCATCCTATGCACTTCATTCTAGTGGCATTTCTCCATAGTATATACAATGGCTCAAAAAGGTGTTCCAATATTGGTACATTTTGAAGAGATTGGTAAATTGCCAGTGATAGAGACAAAACAAGGCCAAACACCTGCATAAGCGAAGGTAGTACTTACTTTAGGCTTCCTAACCCAACTTGGATCATATGATTTGGTTATCATGCCATTGAGCTATGTCCATTTTAAAATAACATGTCATTGAAACACTTATTTGAGTATTATCTCAATTCTATACTTTTAGTATTTAGTGTATCCTTCCTTGGCCTTAATCACTGCCTCTAGTCTTCTAGGCATGCTTTCTATCAATCTTTAACACTCCTCAGCCTCAATCTTGCCCCACTCCACTATAATCCTCTTCCAAAGTTCCTATACTCCTCTAGCTGATCTTCAATAGCTGTTGAGCTTTTGTTTCAAAATTTGCCAGACATGTTCAATAGGACTAAGGTCTGAAAATTGTGGTGGCCAATCTAGGAGCTTGATTCCTTGAGATTCAAGCCATTCCTGAGCTCTTTTGGAGGAGTGCTTGGGGTCATTATCTTGTTGAAAGATAATGGCTTTCTCAGAAATACCACAATTTTTCATGCTAGAAAGCAGATTATCCTCCAGAATGGAGACATACTGTTCAGCATTCATCTTTCCCTCCACCTCTGCCAAGATCCCAATACCATTTCAGCCTATACATCCCCAAACCATTAAGGAACCTCCTCCAAACTTTACTGTTTTCTGAACCTCATTATCCTGTAAAGGCTTACCTGCCATTTTCCATACATACTTCCTTCCATCTAATCCAATCCTATTAAGCTTAGTTTCATCTGACCAAATGACTCTAGTCCAGTCCTCTATAGTCCAGTTTTGATACTTGAGAGCAAAGGCTAGCCTCTGTTTTCTATGTTTGACAGATAAAAATGGTTTCTTTTTCTTGACCACAGCCTTCAAAGAAGCAGACTTGAGAACATTCCAAACAGTTTGGGCTGAGATAGAAGAGGAGAGGGCAGAATTAATGAGCTGGGTGGCTTGAACAGCATTTTCAGCCTTCCCAGTGATAATACTAGAGATAATTCTCCTCTTGTCAATAGGGGAAAGCTTAGAAGGATGTCCTAGCTTGATGTTTTCCTTCTCTGGAAGGTATTCTTTGATGACTCTAGCCACAGTAGACTTTTCCAGACCAGTTTGAGAGGAGATTTGATGAATAAAGAGACCAGATTTAGATAGAGAGAGGATATTGGCTTTAAAAGAAATAGAAATAGCTTTTATGATGATATTGATTATCTGAGTGGGTTGTGTATTATTTATACATCTCATAATTATGTCATTTACATCACCAATCAGGGTCAAGGCATAGCATCCATCAGAAGCTATCATATTCTTATGTTATTTACTAAATAATCAATCACTACATGATGGTTAAATAAGTGTTCCAATGAGATGTCATTTTAAAATGGGCATAGCTCAATGGCATGACAACCAAATCATATGATCCAAGTTGTGTTAGAAAGCCTAGAGTAAGTACTACCTTCGCTTATGCAGGTGTTTGGCCTTGTTTGGTCTCTATCACTGGCAATTTACCAATCTCTTCAAAATGTACCAACATTGGAACTGTTAAGTCCAGTTCCTCCGGACAAGTCCGACGAGGTCCGGAACAAAGTAGCAGAGGGAGGACGAGGAGGAGAAGGGTGAAACGGAGTGGGTGAGGATTTTCGGCGCAGGACTTATGTGTCGCGCCCTTGTACTCGCTATCCTCGGGGTCAGGGATCAGATGAGCACTAGGCTCGAAGTCGGAGTTGTCTAGAGGAGACTAAGTTGATATTCAAACTGGAGAATGTACAGATCAGAAGTACAGTATTTATACTACGGAGTTGCACTGGATTAGTAACGGAACGGAGGAGATTTGTAAGGTATGAATAAGGATAAGTAATTGGATGAGTAAGACGGAGTTTGGGAAACAGATACTGGAGGAGCAGGAGTAGAACTAACTAGAAGAATCTATGAATCGAATGTTTGAGAAACTAGGTGAAAGGGTATCATGGATATCGCACCGGAGATGTGTCGGAGATGATACTGGAGTACCAGAGTTGGACCAGTATGTGACAGTATCCCCTTCTTAGGCCTGAACCCCTGAAGGCCGTTTAGCCGATGGACAATACAGAGTGGCGGAATTCGAATTTTATTGTTCTCCAAATTTATAAGTCCGGCAGGCCCTAGGTTACTCCTCATCTTTGACCCATCACTACCATGTCTGAACAAATCGCCAACATTCAGGAGTGGGATGATGCCCGCCTCGCAGAGTGTGAGGACGACGACGACGACTTGTGGAACGTGAAGGCGGCGGAGCGGAGACGGAGGGCGAAAGCGCGGAAGGAGGAGGATGCATGGAGGAAGGCCGAAGAGGAAGCAGCGAGGAAGAGGGCGGAGGTAGAGGCAGCATGAAAGGCAGAGGAGGCGCGAAAGGCAGCGGAGGAACGGAAGGCAGCGGAGGAATGGAAGGCGGCGGAGGAAGCTGCAAAACAAAAGGTAAGTACTTCTTCGTCAGACGTTAGTCCGAGGCTGACCATCGACCAGGTGGTGGAGGTGGCTGCACAGCAGAGTAAGGGCAAGGGAAAGGAGAAGGCGTGGAGCGGGCCTCCTGCGTGCTGGAGATGTGAGGACTGCGGGCTCGAGTGCCAGCTCAGGCCTGGAAAATCAACTTTGTGCATGGAGTGCCGCGAGGCGAAGGCCAAGTGTGAGTGACCCGGGGTGGAGAGGCCGGAGAAACGGAAGAAGCGGGTCGTGGTCGAGGTGACGGAAAGACCAGCGAAGAAGGCGCGTATGGAGGGTGGAGTGGAGGCCAGGCCAAGCGGCTCGAGCAGGTCGACTCTGGAGTGGGCGAGGGCCCTCCGGAAGATCTCGGAGTCATTAGTCGGACTCCGGGAGGCGGTCACGACACAGACGCAGTGTCTTGTCCGCCAGACCCAAGTGCTCGAAGAGCTGGCACGGCTCAAGGCCAAAGAAGTCTATGGCTCGGACTCATCGGAGTCAGAGGCGGGAAGGAAAGAGATGAAAGAGGTGGCGGTGGAGTTGAAGGGGTTGGAGGTGGAGAAACGGAAGGCGCGGAGGAAGGGGTTCGAGGACGAAGAGTCGGGTAGCGAGTACGAACCCGAGGTGTAGGTAGATAGCTGTAACTACCACAATTGACTGGTTTTTTGTCGCACAGAGTGATCTTGAAACGGAGCAACTAAGCAGAGTGAGGTCCGGGCTTGTCCGGATACCGCAGATGGAAGTCATCGACGAGCTTGGACACATGTCCGAGTTCCGTGGCTAGTAGCCAGGAAGTCTCGTCATTGGTACCTTCATATCCAAACCAACGGACCAAGTACAGTAACTTGCAGTTTCGTCGTCTACGATCGATCTTCAAGTCTAGGATTTCCGTGATTTCATATTCCAATTCACCTTCAATCTCGACCGGAGGTGGCGGAGGTTGAGTCCGATCCGGAATGGTATTCGGAACGGAGGGTTCTAATTGTGATACATGGAAGACCGGGTGTACGGACTTCATGGTATCCGGGAGTCGGAGCGTGAAGGAGTGTGTGCCTGCTTGGGCGATGATGGTATAAGGTCCTAGGTTCTTTTCCGATAGTTTCTTGGAGGGGCGTGTCGATTGGAAATACTTAGCCTTGACAAAGACTTGATCACCGACTTTGAAGTCCGGTGCTGGAGTTCGTTTGGTGTCTGTGGGACCTTGATATTGCTCCTGCACGGAAGCTATCTTTTCACGGAGGTATTCATGGAGTGCGTTGAGGTCTACGGAGTATTCTCGGGCTCGGGCGGAGGTGAGATCTCTCTCCAGATGTATTGTCATATTCGGGTGGTAACCCTTGTTGGCAAAGAACGGAGAGACTCCGGTGGTCGCATTTGGAGCATTGTTGTATGAAAACTCCACTAGGGGCAGGAGTTCAGACCAGTTGTCTTGTTGGTAGTTGCAGTATACCCGAAGGTACTGCTCTAGAGTCTGGTTCATACATTCTGTTTGACCATCACCTTCCGGATGGTATCTGGAGGTGAAGTGGAGTCGGATGTCAAGGGCCTTACCTAGCGAGCGGAAGAAATGGGAGACGAACTCCGAGCCTTGATTGGAGGTAATATGGGAGGGTACTCCATGCTTGGAAAAGACATGGAGGAGGAAGAGCTTTGCGAGCTCCGGAGATGTTATCTTGTCGTCGGTCGGAATGAAAATACATTGCTTGGAAAGGTGATCGACGATGACCAAGATAGCGGTGTGTCCGGAGGATGCAGGGAGTTGTTCGATGAAGTCCATGGATACAGAGTTCCAGGGCTTCTCAGGAATGGGGAGCTGTTTAAGTAGTCCGTATGGCTTATGCCTTGGGACCTTGGCTCTGGCACAGGCGGTGCATGAGGATACATACTCCTTGACAAATGTCCTGATGCCTGGCCAAGTGTATTCCCTACGGATTAGCTCCAGGATGCAGTTTTGTCCGAAATGTCTGGATAGCGGGTGGTCGTGCTTATACCGGAGCACTCGGAGTCGGAGGTTGTCAGTGTCCGGGACGTATATACAATCATCCAGATGGAGGAAGCCGTCGGAGTCGACAAACCAGCGGGAATCGGAGTCAGCGTCAGAGAGGTGGATGACAGCGATGGAATTGGAGGGGAGAGCGGAAAGGATATCACTGTGGAGTGACTCGATATCGAAAAGGGTGCTGGCCTGGAGAACCGGGGCTGCGAGGTAGGTAGCCCGTAGGGACACAGCAAGCTGTTCCTGCATGAAAATCGGGTGGAAGTTGTGAGGGTTGACGCAAGCGTAGTCCTTATCCCCTTCTTTGGAATAGACATCCCAACGTCTAGTGAGGGCATCGGGCTTCGCTCCGAGGCGTCCGGGGTGGAAGCAAACGATCATGTTAAATTGGGAAAGGAACTCCGACCACCGGGCTTGCCAGCGGGTCAGGAGCTTAGTCGTAGCAAAGTACTCCAGGTTCTTATGATCAGTGATGATGTCGATCGGAGTACCAGACCCTTCGAGGTAGTGTCACCAAGTCCGGAATGCTTCATGGATGGCAAGTAGCTCCTTGTCATGGATATCATAGTTTAACTCCGGGGATTGGAGCGTCCGAGAGTAGTATGCAACCGGCTGGATTTCTTCGTCCATACAACAGATAGAGAGAATACCAGCGATCGCGTAGTCGGAGGCGTCGGTCTCTACTATAATCGGAGCGTCCGGAACCCAATGGGTAAGGATCGGAGCAAAGGTGAAGGCGTCCTTGAGTGCCTGGAAGGCGGAGCAACAGTCGTCGGAGAAATGCCATGGAATTCCTTTCTGTGTGAGTCGGGTTAAAGGAATGACAATATCAGAATAGTTGTTGATGAAACACCTATAGAAATTTGCGAATCCTAAGAAGGACTGGATGTCCTTGACTTTCCAAGGCTCAGGCCAATCTTGAATAGCCTTAACTTTCTCCGGAGACATGGTAAGTCTGGAGGGAGAGAGCTGGTATCTGAGATACTCAGTGGAGTCAGTATGGAACTCGCATTTTTCTGGTTTGGCATAAAGTCCGTGTTTGTGGAGACAACGGAGTACCTTCTGGACGTGCTCCTTGTGGGAGGCCTTGTCCGCAGAATAGATGAGGATGTCATCGAGGTATACTATTATGCAAACATCTAACAAGTTGGCGAAGATAGTGTTGACGAACCGCTGGAAGGCCACCGGAGCGTTGGTAAGTCTGAACGGCATTACTAGCCACTTGTATGAGCCATAGCAAGTCCAGAAAGAAGTCTTCCACTCATCACCCTCAGTGATGCGGACCAGATGGTATGCATGCCAGAGGTCGAGCTTGGTGTAGATCTTTGCTTGGCTTGGAGTGTCTAGGAGGTTGGAGATGCAAGAAAGGGGGTAGTGGTCTTTCTTCATGATCTTGTTGAGTCCTTGGAAGTCGATGCAAAGACGGAGTGAACCGTCCTTCTTGCGGACAAACAGGACTGGAGCGGCATGGGCAGAGGATGAGGGACGGATGAACCCATTGGCTAAGTGTTCATCAAGGAACGTCCGGAGTGCCTCAAGCTCAGAGGGGGAGAGGGAGTAGGTGGTGCCCAGTGGAGGGGATGTGCCATCTTCCAGATCGATCTTGAGGTCATGTTCGTGGTGCAGGGCAAGGGTAGAAGCCTTGCTCTTGCTGAACACATCCGTGAAGTGGTGGTAGTCTGAAGGGACTTTGAAAAGATCGACTGGGTCCGGAGTGGTGGAAGACGCTCGGAGTTTAGTATCCTTTGGGTGGAGTTGCAGGCTAAATTGTATAGAGCCCTGGAGGCGACAGGCCAACGCAAACGCAGGTGCGTTGATCAGCGTGATGGGCAGAGCCTTGCGATCACGGAAGTGCGGTGTATTGGGGGGTGCAGAGTCAGCCAGAGGACGCAGGTCCGAAAGCTGCGGAGTCGAGCTCGGGGTTGTTGGCACGGTCTGTTCAGGTGTGCGGAACGAGATACTACTCGAGACCCAATCAATTAACGGATTGTAGCGGGTGAGCCAGTTATGTCCTAGTACAAGGGAACAAGATCCATTCAATGGAGTGACGTAGAACGTCATCGGAGTGATATCACTGGTTTCGAAGTGGATAGAGAGATCTAGAGCTTGAGTAATGGAGGAGTTGGAAGTTCCGTCGAATAGCCAGAGTTCGAGTGGAGGGACGGAGTACGGGGAAAGTCCATGATTATTAACAAAGGTAGTGTCTATAAAACAATTGGAAGAGCTGGAATCTACTAGCGCAGAAAAAGATGGAATGTCATACGAGAGTATGGAAACGAATGGCATAAGGGAACGGGGATCTGAGAGAGCGGACGCATTGAGTCGGACCTCTTTTGGTGCACAGGCGGAGTCAACACAACCTCGAGTCCGTGCGGAGTCTACAAGGTCGCGGACTATTTTTTCGCCTCCGTTTTAGAGGCCTCCGGTTTGTCTTCTGGAGTTGCAGTCATAGCCGCACGAGCCTTGAATGCCCGGGATGAAGACTTTGGGCATTCCTTTGCCTTGTGACCAGCTTGGCCACAAAACATGCATAGGTTGTTGTCGAAGCGGCACTTTCACTCAGCCGCTGTAAGCTTGCCGTCTTTTCCTAGCTTAGACGACAGATCGGGGTTGGGGGTTGTGGAGGATCCGGAGTTTGAATTACTACCAGAGTTGGGGGTTGAGGAGCCCTTGGTAGAACTCCTAGGTTTATTGTCGGAGGTGGTGGCAGGTGGTGTTGCGGAGGTGGGGGCCTTGGGGTTGTTGTTCCCGGAGTTGGATCCGAAAGCCTTGTTGGCCCGGGATATTTCTTCTCGACACTCCCAGTAGCAGTGGTCGATTTGTTGTGCCATTGCGTGGAGGTCATGGAGGTTGCTCGGCTTGCCAAGCTGAGACAACTCATCCTTGATTCTGTCGGGGAGTCCATTATAGAAACTCCAATGAAGCGCTCTGGGGCCCCATTCCCAGACTTGGCTTGCCAGTCTGTTCCAATGGACTACATAGTTCGATATACGCTGGGTGTCCTTCATGCGGAGCTGCTCGAGTTGAGCCTCTGCATTGCCAATGGGATCGTGTGGGCCAAAGTTTGATTGTAGCTCATATAGGAACACTTCCCAGCTATTCATCCAGAGCGGATGGTGCTCCGGAGGTTCGCTGCCGAGAAGATCTGGCTCAAAGTATTCAAGGGCAACGCCCTTGAGGTAGGATTGTGCAAACGTGACCTTGGAACGGTCACGACGGAAGGATTTGGGGTTTGCCTGGAAGTTCAGTTCGCACTGAACTATGAATGACCAGAGTTTCCGGGGGTCCAGCCTGTCAAATGGGTCTGGCTCCTGGACCTTGGTTTTGGGAGTGTCTGAGGAGTTGTGCCGGAGTGCGTTCCGGGTCATGTCCCGGATTGCATCGGCGAGTTGGGTAAATGGCTCGAAGGCCAGGGGTACATTGTTTGGCTGGGGGTCATTGTCATTGTCGTTGTCGGAGGAGTCACCCAGATCGGAAGGATCAGGTGGTGGTGGTCCTTCACCACCATTATTTCCTAGCGACGGAGGTGCAGGCTCGTAGAGTCCATCATCGAGTTCGGGATTATCCCGGAGTTCACGGATCCAGGGGGAAGTGAGGACTGTCTCGGGAAGAGCAGTAAGGGGAGAGTCAAAGGGACCAGCAGGAGCGACGCGATGGTGGGGCGCTGTGGAGATAGACGGAAGTACTACCGGTCTAGCACTGAAGCTGTGGAAATCACCAGGGATGGTGCGGGAGGAGCCAAATACTGACTCGAGACGTTGACGGGGAGTCTGGGTGCGGGACATAGGTACGAAGGGGTGTTGCGAGTACAAGAGTGAGTTTGAATATACTGTTAAGTCCAGTTCCTCCGGACAAGTCCGATGAGGTCCGGAACGAAGTAGCAGAGGGAGGGCAAGGAGGAGAAGGGTGAAATGGAGTGGGCGAGGATTTTCGGTGCAGGACTTATGTGTCGCACCCTTGTACTCGCTATCCTCGGGGTCAGGGATCAGATGAGCACTAAGCTCGAAGTCGGAGTTGTCTAGAGGAGACTAAGTTGATATTCAAACTGGAGAATGTACAGATCAGAAGTACAGTATTTATACTACGGAGTTGCACTGGATTAGTAACGGAACGGAGGAGATTCGTAAGGTATGAATAAGGATAAGTAATTGGATGAGTAAGACGGAGTTCGGGAAACAGATACCGGAGGAGCAGGAGTAGAACTAACTAGAAGAATCTATGAATCGAATGTTTGAGAAACTAGATGAAAGGGTATCATGGATATCGCACCGGAGATGTGTCGGAGATGATACCAGAGTACCGGAGTTGGACCAGTATGTGACAGGAACACTTTTTTGAGCCACTATATATTCTATACAATTCCACTGTATTCTCTTTAGTATGAATATTGACTAAGTTTCCTCCACTTCCTCCAGTCTCCTTTCCTCTGTTCTCCACCCTTACCTCTGTCTCAATGAGAATTGGACTAGAGCAAGAGTGTGATACATATGTCCTGCACTAAGTTCTCAACACTACTAAGTCCATCCTGTTACTACCTCCATCTGGACTTCAGTCCACCTCTGTACTAACCTCTGAACTTCCATCCCACTAGCTCAGACTTATCCAGAGTAACCTCCTGAAGGAACTGGACTTGATACCTCCCATGTTTGATATCCCTTTACATTTAGCTATTAACAAGCTCCCAGAACAAATTCTATCCATTCTCTGTCTTTTTGACTTTGATACCTATGTTACTATGATAGCCCCAGACCTCATTTTTTCTATCTTCCATTAAGTATATCTTTCTCTCATCCTGCAGAAACAAGACCACTACCTCAAGTCTATTTCTTTACTCTCAAATACTATTGTTTCTCCTTCTCTACCTACAACCACCCTTTCTTCTCCTATAGTGCCTGCCCTTCCTCTTGCTGAACAAATCACCTCACCTCTGCCTCCTCTGTCTTCCCCCACCTTGTCTCTATTCATAGCCACCACATTCATGAATTCTAAGGACTCTCTTGGACTAACTAGTTACACCCTTGATCTAAACATTATGGCAGCTAATCATAGCTTCCTTCTCACCCTTTCCAATGGTTAACAAGTCCTCTCCTCCCCTTCTTGAATTCTAATCTCTCTGGTATGCCAATGACCTGCCTCTAACACCACCACCTGCTTTCAATGTGGAGGTAGAGATCACTATCAAGCAAATTGCTCACAGTACTAATGCCCAACCTGCTATACCTTGGCCCCAGAGCATAATGTTCATTCTTGCCTATAAACTCAATGCTCCTTTTGCCAAAACTGGAGATATGGACCTTACTTTTGCCCTCAGTGAGTTTGTTCCACTTGTGACAAGACT
Source organism: Xerocomus alliaceus (assembly GCA_038094415.1). Lineage (NCBI taxonomy): Eukaryota > Fungi > Basidiomycota > Agaricomycetes > Boletales > Boletaceae > Xerocomus > Xerocomus alliaceus. Next base: position 9,191 of record JBBPUB010000227.1, on the reverse strand, counting down.
AGACACATCTGAGATGATTGTCCTTATGAACATTATACCATTCAATAGGCAGAGGCAATTTTTGAAGGCCCCTCCTAAGGATAGAATACTAGAACCAGGGATTTTAGTATACAAAGGGGATATTGTTACAATTCTCTACATCTTCCACCATATCTTCCTCTTGTCTATCTCCATTCCACAATACTTGCCTCCTTTCTTCATATAGTATGACAAACATTACTTTTTCTTGGTAGTATTATCTCATTCTGCAGCTTTTCTTTCTTTGACCTCATAGCCTTCTTTACCATTATCTTGGGACACTCATCACTCTGCAGCTGTCTCTCTGATGACAGCTTAGTCACCCATATTTCTTTATGTTCTATGATGTTCCATCATAGTACTTATACCACAGTATCCTATATAGTACTCCTTATTCTTGGTCTATGCAATCCATATTGTGATGATCCTTGCCATCTCATATATGGTCTCTGGTAGACTCTTTGTTAAATGGACTTAGCATGAACTTTTTCTTTGATCTTATCTTATCTGATTGGAGCTTATCTTTTGCTCTTCTTTCTGATCAGATCTATCTCCTTTTGGCTAATTCTTCACATGGTAATCACCATGTCTTCTGATCTTCTAACTGCTTTGCCAGCACCCTTCTTTAATCTCTGTGAGATTCTTTTCATTTCTGTGCAGTGCATGGCTGTGGCATAGCCCACTTCATTACTGCTGCTGTGGCTTCTCTTCTATTTGATCTGCCACCCATAGTATCAAACTTCCTTTTTATTTCTGTCTTCCCTCAGCCCTAGAGGCTGTGGTGTGTCTCTATTGCCATTGAATGGCATAGTCATGGATACGGACTTCACCATAGATTGAAACTCAGACATCCTAATTAGGTATTAGGGTTAAACAAACATGTACAAATAGATAGTAGTATATAAACCCAAGGGTGAGGCTGGATTGATCTCCAGTCTAGTCTCTTGTTGATTTTCCAAGAACTTGACTACTCAGCTCTCCTCAAGATTACTCTTTCCTCAACAGAATGAGTTAGTGTTCTCTCTTCTTACTTTTACTAAGATAGTTAGTAGTAGACTTGGTTTTATGACTGCAAGAGCTCTCTTGGTTGTTTCACATATAGTCTTGAGTCCACTGCAGCCTCTGCACCATGTCTATAGTCCTTAGCACCTTCAAGTTCAACCTAGACCAAACCCACCCTTATACTCCTCATCCCTAAGGTAGCTGACTTGGGCTATTTGTGTAACATTGCTCAAATAAATGTTCCAATGACATGTGATTTTAAAATGGCTATATCTTGGTGCCATGACAACCAAATGACATGATCTAAGTGGTGTTAAAATGCCAAGAGCAAGTACTATCTTTGACCCTACAAGTATTTGATCTTGTTTGTTTCATATCTTTAGCAATTGACCCATTTGTTCAAAATGGCTCAACATTGGAACACTTTTTTGAGCCACTGTACTTACTGTATATATATATGAACATATCTCTTATAGTATATAAGAGCTAGATAGTGAGCCATTGTTGGGATTTACAATTTCTTATTAGATAATTCTTATCCTGATTGTAATCCTTCTAGACTGTGTCACATGACTTTTATGTGATTTGTTCCAGAGCATGGTCTATTTCCACTATCTATTGTTATGACATCATAGATAAGAGTGCTTAACACTATAGGATAGTTATACTGATACCATAGTATTCTTTCCATGACATTCCATGTCATTCTCTGGTACTTACCAGTTTTATCCTTACTATACATACATACAAACATATCTCCTACAGTATATGAGGGCTAGATATTGAGCCATGCTCAGCAGTCCAGTACTCATACACTCTCATACATTCTGTTGAGTTTCACTCCAGAATCACATTTCTTCTATAATTCTCTCTTGACTGTCAATATCAATTCTTGACTCAACCAAGTAAGTTTCCTACTTGGTTTAAAATCCTCTTCTCCCTGTGTGCATTGAGGTAGCCTTACTACTTCAATAGGTTATGAGCCCCACCTTGACATAGAAGGACGTCATTAGAATTTATGATGCCTTCTACCATCATGCACAAGAATTGGTGGCTTGCAGGACTTATCATAGTCTCACAACTTGTAGCATCTGCTATGGAAGCCATGCTGGGAAACCCTGAAAATATGTTTCAGGGATATGCCTTTTTTAGAACAGTTTTTGGATACATAATCTTTTTCCTTCAGGAGAATGGACATGTATGGACACTTATCATAAGTTCCACCAATGCCACTGATTCTTGGCATATGACCATAAGGTTGGAACACCAACCAGTCATCCCTGATTCAGAACCTTCTTTTTGTTTTTCCAGATTTCTAGATATGCCAGAACCATTTTTATCAATGGACTTTGAACTGCCATGCCCTTTGTGTGGCAGATCTATGAAACGAGGCCAGATCTGTAACAACTGGCATTCTCCAGTGTTACAGACTTTTCCAGAAGAAATCGAATACTACAGGCAACAAAACTTTATCCTTTTTAGGAACTTATCAGAACAAGGACCTGAAACTTACAAAACACTTCATGTTCCAGAACTGCCATCCACTTCTCGGATTGATTTGGTTTTCTTGTCTTCTAACAGTTCTTCCATGATAGACCTAGATATTATTAATCTGATGGAACAAGATTTTGCCAGGATTCAAGTGGAGTCTATATCTGTGGTTATAGAAGACAGACCCAGATGGACTCGAGCACCATCTTTTTTTCCTTCCACTGATCCTGAGTGGCGAACTCCAATTGATGTTTCTGTCATACCATCTGCACCATCTACACCGTCATTATCACCTGTACATTCAAACACTTCATCAACACCTTCTTCCATCACTTCTATCTATTCACCACCACTGCCATACAATGTTGATGTATCAGCACCTCCATCACTATCTCAATTGCCATCAATCCAACCAGATCACATTAGCACATCCCCAAGCACCTCTGCCATTAGAAGACAGCTTTCAACAAGCTGTGTTTCTCAACAACTGGGATCACAAGGTCATAGAGATTTCGCTTCAAGACATCAACCAAGTGGATCCATGGGGAATCTGGAACACATGGATACCTCAGGACATACAGCACCAGACCTACCACCAAGCTATTTACCAAGGCCAACTAGAGGTAGAGGATCTGTTAGAGCTCAAGAACAACCCTTGGGTTCAAACCATGCTTAATATGCACAGCAACATAGTAGAGAGGGAGTTCAATACCCTAATCCAAACTGGTGCCTCTCTCATTCTTTTTCCTGATCAACTAACTCACACTCACTGCCTTGTCAACCCCTTTATAATTCCACCAGTCAAAACATGGACAGAGACCCATTATTGGATAAACTCATTCATGTATCAAGGAGAAAGTCTCTTCTCCATGTACTCTGGCACAGGATGGGCTCCATTCTGGAGTGAAGAAAGAAGCAGGCCATTATCAAGAACTAGGGTTCACTTCATAGGTTGGGAGGTCTTACACTGAGAACAATTTCTCCCCAATCCTGAAAACATTCATCTTATTGATTCCCTCAATACTAATAGGAACAATCCTCTAGTTTTCTATCATTATATACAGTATGAAGAAGATGGTTGGGACCCACTCATATACAGTCCAGATGAAGTTTCCTTCCAAAATGATTGGAACACTGCCTTTGACAGGCAATATTGGTGCAACTTCCATCATAAGCCCAGCTACTGTCAACAATGATGGCTGCAAAGACTAATTCACCAAGCAGAAGCCAATAGCTCCAATATCACTGCAGCAGTATATCAAGCTCTTGGAGGAAGAATTAGGTGAGAAAGAGTACCTTGAGTGGCTGCTCAAGAAGGAGAAGCATGTAAAAGGCTTCAACGCCAGCATTAAATACCTTTACTCTTCCCCTGTACCTTCATCATGGCCCTTTTATGGATGCATTGACTTTGCATATAATAGTGATTTGGACTCTGTTTATATCAATTTTTTGGAGTTGAATACCAGGTACCCTTTAAATTATATTTATACTCCTTATCACTCTTGTAGTGAACCAGAAATTTGTGTGGAACATGGCTATATCAGTGATGTTGTTATTGATAATCCTTATTACTTTGAGGAATTGCATTGGGATTGTTTTCTAAGCAATTGCCACAATTCCCTTTTTAATTGGTACATTCCTGTGCCAACTGGAAAGACACAATCTCTAAAGAAGAGGCATACAAACCTTTGATTTCAACATATTCAGGCATATTCCAAAAAAGAATATAGACATTTTTTTTGAAGACAACATAGGGGTTTTCAGTCACCTTTAACATTCACTGGTTCACATAGCACTTCTAGAATTTCTACTCCAGATTCTTCTCTTGTTGTTCTTTCAAACATCCATACTCTTTATAATAACTTCATTGCTGACGATGTCTTTTCAGATCTTCTCTCTTAAACAGATACAATGGCCACTTCACTTCCCACCTCTACTGAACTCAAAATTGATAACCAGACCCTTCATTATATCACCATCCTTAAAGGACAGACCAATTATCCTATCTGGTCTATTCATATGTGCAGTGTTCTTGAATCATTCTCCATCTGGGAAATAGTTAATGGTGATATTACTTACATCTTGATGACCACTGTACCAGACCAGGAGAAATTGTCAAATCCAGTCCCTCCGGGATGTTACTCTGGATAAGTCTGAGCTAGTGGGGTGGAGGTTCAGAGGTTAGTACAGAGATGGACTGAAGTCTGGACGAAGATGGTAACAGGTGGACTTAGGAGTGTGAGAACTTAGTGCAGGACGTATGTGTTGTGCTCTTGCTCTAGTCCAGTCCTTGTTGAGACAGAGGTAAGGGGGGAAATAGAGAGAAGGAGACTAGAGGAAGTGAAGAAAGCTTAGTCAATATTCGTACTGAGGAGAGTACAGCAGAATTGTACAGAATATATATACTACTGAGAAATGCCACTAGAATGGAGCGCATAGGACAGAGTCTAGTAATATAAAGTCCAGAGCTGTGACCAGTGTTAGCAGTCACTGGAGCTATACTCCATAATGAACTCTAAGTGATGGAGAATGGAGACTACAGAACTCATACTAAAGGAGATGTAAGATAAGAAGAACAAGGAGTACTATAATGAACAAAGTCTGAAGGTGAGGAACGCCTTCCTGAGTAGATTGTGCTGGAGTTGTGCTGCACTGACTGGAGTTGAAGTCCAGGATATGACAGAAATGGAAACTCTTGGATCAACAGGTTAATGGATTCATATCCAATCTAATTTAAGATTCCATGCTTCAGAATGTGGACTAGATGTATGACAATCCAGCTCATCCTATCTCAATGGCTAAGCACCTTTGGAATCACATCAAAGTTCTTTTTGGAACTATAGGTCTCACTGGCCAGTTTCATATTTTCCATCAAATTTCTAGGCTTACAATAAGGCCTTGAAATGCCAGTGAAGACATCAACAGGATTACAACATCCTTCAAACAGCTCACTTGAGCTGGCCTTAATCTCCCACCATTTTTCCAAGCAATGTTCTTGCTTTCTTGTCTACTAGACAATTACTTCAACCTCACTTCCACTGTAGTATCCACTGTTGAAACTACAAACTTCACATTAGACCTTATAACCAAAAAGATACTAGCAGAAATCAACTTGTGTTCTACCCAGAGACCTTTAGCTTCTTGGATTTCGTAGGTTCAGTCTAACCAATAGGCTGGACCTTCACAGGTTAACCAGATTGCTGTTATTTAAAAGGAACTGCCCAAGAGTGGTTGGAATCCTCAGAGAAACCACCCTTCACATTCAGGACCTCAGCCTCATTGAGGAGGAGCTTCTCAGCACCAGCCACAACCAAGGATTAATATCCCTAACCAGTAACCAAATCCACCTCTAGGCAATAGCCAGAAGAAGCAACAAAGGTACAACAGGTACCACAAAGGTAAAGGATGAGCTTAGGCTCATGAAGTGGAAGGTGCCACATATGCCTTTATTGGGGATCACCAGATTATCCCTAATACCACTGACATACCTGATATAGATTCTTGTGAAGTATACACAAATCATCTGGATTATGAAATGGACGAAGAAGACTTCAAGGACTTTGCATCTGATGAAGCACATGCAGGATGGGGAGATAAGAATGAAGAAGATGATAGGATGTGTTTGGATACTTCACAGCCCTTTCAGTCCCACTCTTGCTATCTCTCCTCTCCCTCTGAGGCTAGGGTGCTGTCTCCTATTGAACAAGAGGGATCAAGGTCTGGTATCAAGAAGTTAAAGAAGAAGGGGAAAGGAAAGGTGACCATATCACTTAGAGGACTTTTATCAGATATGGGACACTTAAATATAGACAATCTTGAGAACAAGATCAGAAAGCATGCTCCAGCAGCTCCTAATGTCTCTGACAAACCAATTGCAGTTTGAACAGTAGACCCTTATATACCACAATATGGTTACCCCTCATGTTTCCTGAAATGGCTGAACCTGAAGGGACACTTGGATCAGCTCTACTACTAACTATTAGCTAAAAAGTGGAAAGAGGTACTAACTCGCTACTGTTAGTAGAGAGTTGACTCTTGAGGGCTTGCAAGACTTAGGTAGTTGAGTTCAGGTGAAAACCAAGAGACTAGACTGGGGATCTATCCAGCATCATCCTTGGAATTTATATACTACTATACTATTTGTACATGTTTGTTTAACCCTAATACCTGATTAGGTAGAATGCTATGCCTATGCAGTAGGGATATGACTAAGGTAATAGTCCATGTTGTAGCTATCCAATAGTGATAAAGGCATACCACAGACCCTAGGGCTAAGGGGAATGGAAATGATTAACACATTTGATTCTGTAGGTGGCAGATCAAATGGAAGAGAAGCTGCAGCAGTGGTAATGAACAGGGCTATACCATAGCCATGCACAGCATGGAAATAAATAGAATCACTCAGTGATTAAAAGGGCATTGTCTACACACATTAGAAGTTGACATGGTAATGACCATGGCAAAGGATGGCCAAATGAAGATAGATCTGATCAGAAAGAAGAGCGGAAGATAAGCACAATCAGATTAGTCATGAAATGATAAGATAAGATCAAGCCAAAAGTATATGCTAAGTTCATTGCAACAAAAAGTCTACCAGAGACTGTACATGAGACAGCAAGGATCATCACACTACCCTCCGCTTAAAAATCATTGTCTAAATGATCAAAGGGGAGATGATGGGGAGCAACTTCAGTGATATTTTCAGGTTGTTTCTGAAAAAGGAATAGGAACTGTTCAGGATCAATAGTAAGGGCTCACAGAGCCAAGGGGTGATTGTGATAGAAGTTGGAAATAGCCTCCTTGGCGTTAGTAAGGTTGGAGTATGGCTTCCACGTTCATTCTGTTTCATCATATCCTTTCCAGTGTACTAGATATTCCAGTTGGCATTGCCAATATCTGCTGTCCACAATGAAATCAACTTCCCATTCATTATTCCAATCTTCCATAACCTTAACAGAACCAGGCCGTTCAACTGGCTGACCTTCTAGGCATTTCTTGTAAGGTTTAATGTGGGAGATATTAACAACTGGATGAATCCTCATGGATTTGGGAAGTTTCAGTTCCACTGCATTGGTTCCCATCATCTTCGTAATGGTAAATGAACCAAGCCATCTTTCAGAAAGTTTTTTTGATGCACATATGAGTTTAAGATTTTCAGTGGATAGCCACACCTATTGGCCCACACTGTATTCTGGGGAATTGCTGCAAGATTGATCTGCATACTTCTTCTGATGTGTCTGGGCTGCTTTCATATTTTATCATACTTGGTCAAATGTGGCAGCCATCTCATCAGCAAATCTGACAGTAGCTGGTGCCTTATCTGTTTTTGGTGGTTCAATTCCCATCCTAGGGTTATATGAATGCATGACTTCAAAGGGGGTCTTCTTAATAGAAGCATGTTGTTTAGAGTTAATAGAGAATTGGGCGACAGCAAGCCAATTTGTCCATTTATCTTGTTTTTCCAAACAGAAGATTCTCAAAAATTTCTGAACTTCTTTATTAACAATCTCAGATTGTCCATCTGTTTGGGGGTGAAAGGTGGTGCTTAGTTTAGTTTCAATTGTGAGTGCTTTATTGATCTCGGTCATTACTTGCGCGGCAAACTGTGGATCTCGATCTGAAACAATAGAAGATGGAAGACCATGATGCTTCCATACATGATTGAGAAACAGCCTGGCTGTGTCCAATGCACTGCATTGTTTGGTACAAGGGATAAGTTCTACTTCTTTTGAAAATCAATCAACGACTGTAAGAATGGCATCATAAGAATGCAATTTTGAAAGATCAGTGATGAAATCTGCAGAGATGTGACTCCAAGGAACCTCCAGAATCAGTAAAGGATTTAAAAGTCCACTGGGGGCCTTATTGGTTCCTTTGAATCGTTGGCATCTCTCACAATGCGTTACATATTCTTTTATGAAGGTGGATATTCCAGGCCACTAGTAGAATCAGAAGATCAACTCCATGGTTTTTTCATATCCTGGATGTCCAGCAATTGGTGAGTTATGATATAGTCTGAGAATGTCCATCTTTATCAGAGCAGAATCTGGTATGTATATGTAGCCTTGCGGATTATGCAACAGACCATCTTTTTCTTTGAGTAAAGTGTTTTCTGCCCAGGTACATGGTATCTTTCTCCATTAGCTTGCAAAGCTCATTGAATATAGATTTATTAAGTCATTTGCCTTCATTGGAGATAAGAACTGGAGTATCTTGCTCCATTAATCCAATCTGCTCCAGTGGAATGACTAACACTCCTTTGTTATCATCTTTTATTCCTACAGTGTGATCTTCTCTTCTTGATAGAGCATCAGCTTTTCCCATTGTAGCTCCAGGCTTATGAATCCATTTTAAGTGAAATCTAGATAGATATTGTGCCCATCTTGCTTGTTAGTGATTTAGATCTTGCCGTGTTTGGTACCATTGGAGGTTTTGATGATCATTCCAAATTTCCACTGGAAATCTAGCTGCTTCGAGATAATGTCTCCATTCCTCCAATGCCCTGATTACCGAAAGCATTTCTTTATCTGAGATGGAATAGTTTCATTCAGCTGGTTGCATGCTATGAGAAGCATATGCAACAGGATGCCACTTCTCTTCTTTCTTTATCAAGAGCATAGCTCTTGTGGCATAATCTAAAGCATCAGCTTCTAACCAAAATTCACAATCTATATCTGGAT
>JBBPUB010000225.1:0-21761 GCA_038094415.1 Xerocomus alliaceus | reverse complement strand
AAAGGCAACGCCGGCAATACCAGCAGGAGATAAAGAGGGGAATAGAAAGAGGAAGTAGGATAGGATTACGAAACATCCCACCTCGCTCTTACAAATATTGAATGCAATTGATTGTCATTCTCCTCCTCTTTAGTCTGACATTTTACATCATCACAATCTACTTCCTTAGGTGGATTGCCAAGTACGCAACAGACTCACAAGTCCCAATCCTCTTCGTAGGAAACCGAAGCAGGACTTTTAGAACACCTTACTCCGCCTTCATAGAAGTAGTCCCCACCACTAACGCAACTTCAGACGGTTGGATCTTTGGAGAAGGACTCCAACAACGCCCTCACAACTGTCAACACTATTAGATGATTTCAACGTTTGAACTCATCCTCGCTTCCATCATCGAAATATTCCTTGTTTGCACCATCGTTATTTGCTGGATCATAAAGCTCGTTGTTGAATGAAACGCCCCAATACTCGCAGTAGTACATGCATATAGGACCAAAGAAAACCCTTTTGGAATAAGCTTCGGCATAGTAAGCCCGACTAAAGCCTCCAAAGATAACTGGAGATACCGCAGAGGTTGGTTTAACGAGAATGACTGGCACGTTCCTGAATTAGTAAGATTGAACGAAGAAGACGATAACGCCACTATTGCTGCCTTTGATTAAACTATCATGGCATTACCTGAGCACCTTTCTAACGTGCTTGATGTGCTTGCCGGATCATCAAAGAATGAGTTATCCCAGTTAGGAATTCATCTTAAAGAGTATCTCGATGTGCATGGCCAGGCTATGGAACAAATCTTATGAGAAAACAGAAAACTGTGAGACGACCTCGAGGAAATGGAAGAACAAGTAAAGGCTGGACCATCCTCTAGCGGAGGTGCTAGAATTACCAAGATCGTAGCCGATCCAGGAGAGTACAACGGTACCAGAGGAAGAAAATTCGAAGAATGGTGGACAAAAGCCCAAGTATGGAGACAGGAAAACTTAGGAGTTCTAAAAGGAGAAGCGGGAGTAAAAGCAATATTATCAAGAATGACTAAAGGCGATGCTGGAGCCTTCGCACGAGCACATCTCAATAAAATCCTAAAAGGGGATGAAACGGATTGGCTCGAATTCAAGAAGCTTATTGAGCTTCATTTCCGCCTAACCAATGAAAAGGAATGGGCTAGATGACAGATCGAAAATCTGAAACAAACCGACAAAATGACGGTAGCCCAGTACCTTATCAAGCTAGAGAATTATCTCACAACAGCCAAATATGACGGAGATCGTATTTTGCAGATCATGGAATGAAACATGAATCAAGATATGGTCAAATACCTCTTCTTACAAGATGGACGGTACAAGGAATGCGCCACCTTCATGGCCAAAGTCAAAGAATATGGAGAAAGACAGGAGCTATTAGGATTCATTCGGCAAGGAACTGCCGATCGAATCTCCAGACCTGCGAAAGATCTGAACGCCATGGAGGTAGATGCCATTCAAAAGGGATCAGGATCCCGCCCCTTAAAATGCTTTAACTACCAAGGACCTCACGTGGCCTCGAAATGTCCGAAACCCAAAAAGGCGTGTGAAAAATGTAAATTCCTCAGAGGAGGACATGCCAAATGGTGTGCCACAGGACGGCCCTCTCGTAACATCCGAGAAATGAACTTGGAAGAAGAAACAGAAAATCTGAAACCTTCAAAAGGAAAGGAAAGGGATTGGAATAAGTCTATTGCAGGAATGGGTTTTGATGAAGCCCGTGCCTGGTTTCAAGATTATGAAACAATTTCCAAGAAGGGAAAAGATTAGGGCAACCCCCTAGATCTGGGAAAGGAGGAAGCCCGAACTGTTATGCTATTCTGGAAATAGAAGAAACTTTATCTTTGCCGTCATGCGGGTCTCATCTAAATGATGAGCTTGGCCAGGACGTGACACCGGTGCTTAATTCGCATATAATAAAGAAAGAAAAAGTTTTCCCAGAAGTAGTGGAGATATGAAGTATGGAAACTTCGAATCCCACCCCTGAACAAAAACGACACGATGTTCAGACTATGTACCCAGACTTAACCGAAGAAGATCTTGATGATCTGTTACCGGATTCAAAAGAAACAGAGTTTCATTTCCTAAGAACTCTAAATCCCCAGAAGGATATAGTACTACCGATAAAAATCACCCCAAAACTGAATATACCTTTCGCAAAAACATCCACCCTTCTAGACTCTGGAGCAAATGCGATCTTTATTGATCAAAAATTTGCACAGCATCTTCATTTACCCTTAACCCCTTTAAGACACCCTATAGCAGTGTATAACACTGATGGTACCCTTAATGCTGCTGGAAAAATAACGCATAATTGTCAGCTTGTTATGGAATATGAAGGTCATCGTGAGAAATTGACAGCAGAGGTCACCGATTTAGGAAAGTTCGAATTTATCCTGGGATATGAGTGGTTACAGCGCCACAACCCAGATATAGATTGGACAACTGGATTGGTTAGATTGATGAGATGTCCCCAGCACTGTCGAAATCTTCAACAAGGTGATTCCACCCCGAGCAAGTTTTTACAAATGCTTCAAAAAGAGCAGCTAGATCAGAGCTACAATGTGTACCATTGGATCAACTCCTTAGAAAGGAAAACGGAACAACAAAGGTTGCTTGAACGAGTACAACCAAAAGAAATTCCCCCTGAACAACTAGTACCGAAAGAATATCATGATTATCTCACGGTATTTTCAAAGAAGGATTCCGAGCAAATGCCTTTACGAAAACCATGGGATCATGCAATAGAATTACAAGAAGACTTTAAACCTCGAAAAGGAAGGATTATCCCCCTATCTATAGATGAGCAAGAAGAAGTTACCGTGTTCCTGGATGAACAAATCCAAAAAGGGATATATTCACCCTTCCAAATCTCCACAAACATCCCCTGTGTTCTTTGTTCCCAAGAAAGACAGTGGAAAATGAATGGTACAGAATTACCGCTATCTTAATGAACATACCGTCAAAAACAATTATCCACTTCCGTTGATATCTCAGCTTGTAGACAAGTTGAAAGACGCCAAATTATTCACCAAGATGGATCTACAATGGGGATATAATAACATACGCATCAAAGAAGGAGATGAATGGAAGGCCGCCTTCGTATGCTTCCGAGAAGCATATGAACCTCTCGTAATGTATTTCGGATTATGCAATTCACCCACCACATTCCAAGTGATGATGAATGAAATCTTCACTGACATGGACAATGTGGTAGTGGTATACATCAACGACCTATTAATATTCACAAAAACAGAGAACCAAGAAGAACACGATCGAATCATGTGAGAAGTATTATGATGACTGAAAGAAAATGACCTTTTTGTAAAAGCTCCCAAATGCCGCTTTCATGTCACAGAAGTAGATTTTCTTGGCATGATTGTGGGAAAGAACGGCATTTCCATGGATCCAAAGAAGGTAGAGGCTATTATGCAATGGCCTATTCCCTCCAATATCAAAGGAGTGAGAAGCTTCTTAGGACTGGCAAACTTTTATCGCCGATTCATTTCTGATTTCTCTAAAGTGGCTAGACCACTAAATGATTTACTGAAAAAGGAAACTCCATTTGAATGGGGTTTGGATCAGCAAGAAGCATTTGAAATGCTCAAGAATTTGTTTGTCGCGGCTTCAATTTTAGCCTATCCTGATATAGACTGCGAATTTTGTTTAGAAGCTGATGCCTCAGATTACGCCACAGGAGCTGTGCTCTCCATCAAAAAGAATGACAAATGGCACCCTGTCGCTTACGCTTCACATAGCATGCAACCCACAGAATGAAATTACCCCATTTCTGATAAAGAAATGCTTTCGGTCATATGATCCCTAGAAGAATGGAGACATTATCTCGAAGGAGCTAGATTTCCAGTGGAAATTTGGAATGATCACCAAAATCTTCAATGGTATCAAATGAGGCAAGATCTCAACCGAAGACAAGCTAGATGGGCACAGTATTTATCTAGATTCAATCTAAAATGGATTCACAAGCCAGGAGCTACAATGGGAAAAACCGATGCACTCTCTAAAAGAGAAGATCACGCCATTGGAGTTGATCAGGACAATAAAGGAGTATTAGTAATACTGCCGGAGCAGATTGGATCAATGGAGCAAGATACTCCAATTCTCATCTCCGATGAAGGCGAACGAGTCAATAAATCTATATTCAACGAGCTTTGTAAGCTTACGGAGAAAGATACCATATATCTTGGCAGAAAATACTTTTTACTTGAAGGAGAAGATGGCTTGTTGCACGATCCGCAAGGCCGCATATACGTACCTGACTCTGCCTTGATTAAGATGGACATTCTCAGACTATATCATGATTCCCCCATAGCAGGACACCCAGGATATGAGAAAACCCTAGAATTGATTTCTAGATTCTATTGGTGGTCTGGAATATCCACATTCGTAAAGGAATATGTCACTCATTGTGAACGTTGCCAGCGTTTCAAAGGCACTAATAAAGCCCCTAGTGGGTTATTACAACCACTTCCCATTCCGGAAAGACCTTGGAGTCATATTTCCGCAGATTTCATCACCGATCTACCAAAATCTAGATCGTTTGATTCAATTCTCACAGTCATAGATCAATTTTCCAAAGAAGTTGAACTCGTTCCTTGCATCAAGCAATGCAGTGCCCTGGATACAGCACGACTGTTCTTGAATCATGTATGGAAGCATCATGGACTTCCATCTTCTATTGTTTCCGATTGCAGACCACAATTTGCTGTGCAAGTAATGACGGAAATTAACAAAGCATTATCTATTGAAACCAAGCTTAGTACCACATTTCATCCTCAGACAGATGGACAATCAAAGATTGTTAATAAAGAAGTCCAAAAGTTTTTGAGAATCTTTTGTTCAGAAAAACAAGATCAATGGGCAGATTGGCTTGCCGTCGCCCAGTTCTCCATTAATTCTAAACAACATGCTTCTACCAAGAAGACTCCTTTTGAAATCATGCATTCATACCAACCCCGAATGGGGATAGAACCGCTTAGAACGGATAAAGCACCTGCTGCAGTAAGATTTGCTGATGAGATGGCCGCCACATTTGATCAAGTATGGCAGAACATGAAAGCGGCACAGGCACATCAGAAGAAGTATGCAGATCAATCTTGCAGTAATTTCCCTGGGTATCACGTGGGCCAACAAGTTTGGCTATCCACGGAAAACCTTAAACTTACGCGTGCATCAAAGAAACTTTCTGAATGATGGCTTGGACCATTTACCATCACTAAAATGATGGGAACCAACGCAGTGGAATTGAAACTTCCCTGATCCATGAGGATCCATCCAGTTGTTAATATCTCTTGCATCAAACCTTATAAGGAACGCCTAGAAGGCCAGCCGGTTGAACAGCCTGGTCCTGTCAAGGTCACTAAAGATAGAGATAACGAGTGGGAAGTAGATTTCATAGTGGACAGCAGATATCGGCAGCGCCGACTGGAATATCTGGTACACTGGAAGGAATATGACGAAACTGATAGAACATGGGAACCACGTTCCAACCTTACTAATGCCAAAGTGTTACAGTTCTCTATATTCACCGTCACATTTTCCTTCTTAGCTTCCTTATTCCCCAGTATGCTCCACCTTTCTTCTTCCACTATGTTGAATGATATTTCATGCTGGTAATATCATCACGTTCCGCAGCACTTTTCGCTTTGTAATTGTTATCTCCTTTACTGTTGATTTGGGACGCTCTTATCTCTCCGCAGTCGCCTCTCTTACGACGGCTTGGTATCCCCATCTTCCATAACCTTCTTAGCGCTTCCATTTGCATTCCTTATAAACCCCAGTCTTGTATCTTAGACTACATTCTTGGTCTACGCAATTATACGTAGTCTGGAGTCCGCTGCAGTCCCTGCACTGTGTCCCTCAAGTCCCTCACACCTCTGAGCCCCTAGTCCCATTGAACCCCCGCACTGCCGGCCTACCCCTTCGTACCCTTCGTCTCTAGCGTAGCAGACTCTGGCTACTCGCATAACAAAAGACCAAGAATATCCCTACGTCCCTCTTATCTAAGAGTTGGACGCACCCCACTAAGTCACCATAGCCCACAGACCCTCTCATCGATTCTCCAGATCCTTCAGTGCACACTCTGACTCTGAGTTGGAGTCCACACCCCCAGCATCCCCAGCCATTAGACCCAGGTGACTCCCTGGTGTACCCTCAGTCACCCCCACCGGAACCCCACCGCACCCAGGACCAAGAACCCCCTTAGCACCCTCGCGCCCATTGACCCCATTGTTCCCCACTCGCACCCCATTCCCAGTAACCCCCATGTCCACCCACAGTACCGAGCTCAAGGCAGCTCTCCCTGCTGACTTCTCTGGTGAGCAAGATGACGCCACCCGATGGATCAAGGCCATGAAGGCCTACTTCTCCATCAACGCTGCCCTCTACAACAGCGACGAGACCAAGATTATGACTACCCTGAACAAGCTTAGCAAGGGACGAGCCGTCCCTTTCTCCGAACTGTGGTATGATAAACTCACAGATCCCAACACCGCTGCCACCGAAAAGACCTTTGATAAGTTCGTGGAGAACTTTGAAGGAACATTCTTTCCCTTTGATACCAAAGCCACTGCTTGCCTCGCCTTGTCCAAACTCGTCCAGAAGTCTTTCCGCAAGCCTAACGGAGAGATTGACGACGGATTCCAGAAATATATCACCGAGTTTCAGAACTTAGCCACCCGAGCTGGAATCACCGACCACGCCATGCTCATAGATGCCTTCTCCCTCGGGATCGATCAACGGATCGCTATCATGGTCCTCTCTATGGACAAGGTCCCCATTAAAATCGGAGATTGGCTGGACAAAGCCAAAGTTTTCCACACACAGATTGCCCGCATTGAGGCCTTGAAAAAGGGGAAACCTACCCCTTCCCTCCCTAGAACCCCCAGAGATCCAAACGCCATGGACATCGATGCCGTTCAAATTTCCAAGTTGACCCCCCAGGAGCGAGCCAAATGCGTCAGAGAAGGACGCTGTTTCCATTGCCGATGAACTGGCCACAACGCCACTCAGTGTCGCTCGTACCCCCGCAACCCCCCCAACCAGACCATAGCAACTGCATCCACCGTCGCCCCTCCCGTTCCATCCCATCCCCCTATCATCACCCCTCCTCAGACTCCCACTCTCTCTACATTACAGACGTTCATTCATCAGCTCCAAACCCAGGGAAAGACTGAGGACAAGATCCTCCAGGTTCTTCAGGCATGCTATGAAGATTCCCCGGATGAACAACTTCCCACCACGTCTTTTTAGAAGGAGAGGGTGTGTCAACGTCTCCCTCCCATGTATTCGTAGGACTACCTAGTTACTGCACAATCCAAATCCCCATTCGCCTTAGAGTGCAGTCCGAAATCGTTGAAACCATTGCTCTCATCGACAGCGGAGCCACAGGAAACTTTATAGACAAATCCCTCGTTCCTCCCCTAAAGCTAGGAGTATGAGCCCTCTCAGAACCAATCAAGGCCTGGAACGTGGACGGGACGGAAAACCACCACGGGACCATCAGGACCAAGCTCAAAGCGGAACTCCTCCATGAAGATTTCGCAGAAAAAGTGGATTTACTCGTACTAGGACTCAGCAAGAAGCAGGTGATCCTTGGGATGCCTTGGCTGCGGAAGTGGAACCCCCAGGTTGACTGGAGAACTAAATCCCTTCTGCTCCCACAGGATCACCTCGAAGAGAGTCTCAACAAGATCACAATTTCTACCCAACTTGCTCAGGACAACCTCACCCAGACCGTTGTCTTGCCTGATTGGTGCAAAAAATACGAAGACATATTCTCTGAAACCACATTCAATGCGTTACCTCCTCATCACCCCTATGATCACACCATTGACTTAAAACCCTCATTTCTCCCAAAGATAGCTAAGGTCTACCCACTGAACCCCAAGGAAAAGGATGCCTGCAAAGCCTTCATCGACGAAAATCTCAAAACCAGCCGAATCCTCCCCTCGAAGTCCCCCCAAGCCTCTCCCTTCTTCTTTGTTCCCAAGAAGGACAACACCCTACGCCCCTGCCAGGATTATCGTTACCTCAACTCACATACCATTCGCAATGCCTATCCCCTACCCCTCATATCAGACCTAGTTGACGACATGAAGGAGTCCACCCTCTTCATCAAGTTAGACATAAGGTGGGGATACAACAACATACACATCCAGGAAAAGGACCAATGGAAGGCGGCCTTTATCACTCCTCTGGGACTCTACGAACCAACAGTCATGTTTTTCGGATTCTGTAATGCCCCACCAACCTTTCAAGCCTTCATGAATCACATCTTTGCAGATCTTTTGGCAGAGGGGTGGCTCAAGATATACATGGACGACATAGGCATTCACACCAAGGACGATCTGGAGGTTCATCACCAACGCACCAAATTAGTCTTTGAAAGACTCCGGAAGCACCAACTCTCTTTGAAACTGTCGAAATGCTCGTTCGACACCCCCACCATGGAATATCTAGGAATGATCATAGGGTAAGGAAAGCTCCAGATGGACCCGGTCAAGCTCAGTGCTATAAAGGAATGGCAACCCCCATCCTCGGTCAAGGGAATCCACAGTTTTCTTGGATTCGCTAACTTCTATCGGAAATTTATCCCTGACTTCTCCAACATCGTATCCCCCCTCACTCTCCTCACTAGGAAGGACGAACCCTGGAAGTGGACTCCCCAGCAACAGACCACCTTCGAAACCCTTAAGAAAGCCTTCATCTCTGCACCCGTACTACAGCTTCCTGACCCCAGTAAACCCTTCTCAGTAATGACGGACGCCTCCCTACTTGCAGCTGGAGCAGTTCTGCTCCAAAAAGATGTGAACGGAGATGATCACCCGTGCGCCTACTTCTCCAAGACATTTTCCTCAGCAGAACGAAACTACGACATCTATGACAGAGAATTATTGGCAGTCATCTTAGCCTTGGAAGAATGGAAGCAATACCTCTCTGGCTCCTCCCATCCTGTCACCATCATCACTGATCACAAGAACTTGTCATATATTCGTGATCCCAGAAAACTCTCCAGACGCCAAGCATGCTGGTCACTTTTCTTGCAGGACTTCGATCTGGTTTGGCAGATCACCCCCGGAACCAAGATGGGTCCAGCAGATGCTCTATCCTGACGATCCTCCCTAGATACCTCTGCGGACAACATCGACTCACCCATAATTAGAGAACCCACTATCATCCAAGCCCTCAACATTGCACTGTTACAAAAGATCAAGTCCTCCTCTGCCAACGACCCCTTGGTTCTCAAAGCGCTTAAAGTGACACAATTAGGCTCCCCATTGTTCCCCAGATCAGTGGTATCAGACTGGAAGTTCGATAACGGCCACCTTTTTTACAAAGACAGACTATACGTTCCCCCGGAGCACAGATCCTCCCTACTTCATGTATTCCATTCTGCACCGACTACTGGACATGCAGGACAGTTCCACACCAAGGCCCTACTCGAACGAGACTTTTGGTGGCCAGGCCTCGCCACTTTCATCAAAAACTTTGTCAACGGATGCCCCACTTGCCAAACATCCAAGACCAACACCCATCCTACCATCCCACCTCTGTCACCGATCCCCTCCACTGTCACCCTCCCATTCAAGCAACTATCCATCAACCTTATAACGGACTTGCCTCCTTCTGAAGGATTCGATTCCATCATGGTCATGGTCGACCATGGGCTTATGAAGGGGGTAATTCTCGTCCCTTGTCATAAAACTGTTGACGCCCTGGGAATCGCCCACCTATTCCATGACAATGTGTTCAAATGATTCGGAATACAGGACTCCATCATCTCGGATTGGGGACCACAATTTGCCTCGGCCTTAGCACAAGAGTTAGGCCGACTACTCCACTATGATGTCAAACTATCCACCGCGTATCATCCTCAGACGGATGGCCAGACTGAAAGGACAAATCAGGAGCTTGAGACATATCTTAGGATCTTCTGCGGGAACAACCCCCATGAGTGGGCCAAATTCCTCACTACCGCTAAGTTCCAACACAATTCCTGTCCCCACTCATCCACTCAGAAATCCCCATTCAGCCTCATGATGGGATACGAGCCCAGAGCGTTCCCCACTCTCACCAAAACCTTCATTCCCGCACTCTCTACCAGGATGGACGCTTTGGCCAAAGCAAGGGATGAGGCTCAAGTGGCACATAGTTCAGCTTGCCTAGTGATGAAACGACATCAAACAATTAAGTTTACCCCCTGGAAGGTCGGAGATCAGGTATGGCTGGAAGCTACTCATCTCCGCATCCCATTCCCATCCAGGAAGCTAGCTCCCAAGCGAGTGGAACCATTCGAAATTGTCCAAGTCCTCTCCCCTCTGGTTTATCGCCTCAAACTCCCCAAAACGTGGAGAATTCACAATACGTTCCATGCCTCCCTCTTATCTCCATTCAGACAAACCTCCACTCATGGCACGACATTCCTAGAACCCCCACCTGAGGTCATTGATGACGAAGAAGAATACGAAGTCAAAGCCATTCTAAACCATAAGGGAACCCCTGGTCGCTATCGCTACTTCATCAAATGGAAGGGTTATGCCCCTTCGGAGAATACCTGGGAACCCGAAAGTAATCTCCGCCACACTACCTCCATCTTGACAGATTATAAACGCCTCCATCGACTGCGGTAACCAGGGACTCTCATGGAACACCTCAACATCCAACTGATCGTTTCCATTCTCCTTCTCTGCCTCATCCTCATCACCACAATTGTAGTCACCATATATTGGGCAGCAACGTTCCCTCATCACCCTCATTAGATGCCCATCGACCTAGACATTCTAACTGCCTGCGAACATGCTTTCTCCTTCCTCATCTTTCTCCTCGTCACTGTCTGGGTATGCATGACTCAGATCGTCGCGAGTTCGGCCTACATTCTTGCCCACCTCCGCCACCTTCATCCTCTACAGCGCCATCCTCGCAGACCCCCAGCTCCTCCACGCAATAGAGGTCCTCCCGCTATACCAAGAAGACGAAATCACACAGGAGCTGGTTAGATTGTTTCATGAGGCGGCTCGAGTTCAGTACTATCATCATCGTTGCATTCCTTCTGATACCCCTCCCATGGCGGGAATTCCTCTATGTTTAGCTATCAACAAACTTCCTGAGAGAATTCTCTCCGTTCTCCGTCTGTTTGGTTTTGATACATATGTTTCTATGATTCTGTCCGAGTTAATTTTCCCTACCTTCAGACGTATATACCTCTCTCTTTCCCTGCAGGAACGTGATCATTACCTGGAATCCATTTCTGCTATGTCGAACACGCCTCTTCCTTCTTCTACTTCCCTGTCTCCCCCTACCACTGCCCCGGCTTCCCCAGCCCCACTCCATATCCCTTTGGCGGAGCGACTCTCTACACCTCCACCTCTGTCGTCCCCCATCTCCACCTCCACAACCTCCGTCTTCCTGGACTCGGAAGGACCAATGGGCATCACTACCTTTGAACTAGATCAGGGAGTCATTGTAGCTAATCGAGAGTTTTTACTTACTCTCCCTAACGGCCAATGGGTACTATCCTCCCCGCATCGTGTACTCCAACCTGCCACTAGACCCCTTCCTGCCTCCTCCACCACTACTTGCTTTCTATGCGGAGGTAGGGGTCATTATCGAGCAGACTGTCCCCAGTACAGATGCCCTACCTGTAACCAACTCGCTCCTGGTCACAACGTTCGCGATTGCCTTCGCACCCAATGCTCCTTTTGCTTACGATGGGGGCACGGTCCTCGCTTCTGCCCTCAGAGAGTCTGCGCCACTTGTGATGCTCCTGGACACATCCGAGACGATTGTCCGTTTGAACATTATTCCGTACCTCAGGCATCCGCAATCTTTGGGGGCCCCACTCGGGGTTAGAATATTGGAAGTGGGACTTCCAGTGTACGAAGGGGGTATTGTTACAGTTCTCTATATTCACCATCACATTTTCCTTCTTAGCTTCCTTATTCCCCAGTATGCTCCACCTTTCTTCTTCCACTATGTTGAATGATATTTCATGCTGGTAATATCGTCACATTCTGCAGCACTTTTCGCTTTGTAATTGTTATCTCCTTTACCGTTGATTTGGGACGCTCTTATCTCTCCACAGTCGCCTCTCTCACGACGGCTTGGTATCCCCATCTTCCATAACCTTCTTAGCGCTTCCATTTGCATTCCTTATAAACCCCAGTCTTGTATCTTAGACTACATTCTTGGTCTACGCAATTATACGTAGTCTGGAGTCCGCTACAGTCCCTGCACCATGTCCCTCGAGTCCCTCGCACCTCTGAGCCCCTAGTCCCATTGAACCCCCGCACTGCCGGCCTACCCCTTCGTACCCTTCGTCTCTAGCGTAGCAGACTCTGGCTACTCGTGTAACACAAAGAGGCTATTTCCGACTTCTATAAACAACACCCCTTGGCTCCAAGAGCCCTTACCATTGAACCTGATCAGTTTCTTTTCCTCTTTCAGAAGCGTCCTGAAAACATTACCACTGTCGCGACTCATCGTCTTCCCTTTGATCATTTGGACAATGATCTTTAAGCAGGGGGTAGTGTGACGATCCTTGCCGTCTCGTATACGGTCTCTGGTAGACTCTTCATCGCAACAGACTTAGCGTATACTTTTTGCTTGATCTTATCTTATCATTTCATGACTAATCTGATCGTGCTTATCTTCTGCTCTTCTTCCCGATCAGATCTATCTCCATTTGGCTATTCTTTGCCATGGTTATTACCATGTCTCTTCTGATCTTCTAACATGTGTAGCCAACACCCTTTTAATCACCAAGTGATTCTTTTCATTTCCATGCTATGCATGGCTATGACACAGCCCAGTTTCATTACTGCTGCTGTGGCTTCTCTTCCATTTGATCTGCCACCCGCAGTATCAAACGTGTTATTTATTTCCGCTCCCCTCAGCCCTAGAGGCTGTGGTACGCCTTTATCGCTATTGGATAGCTACAACATGTACTTTTACCTTAGTCATAGCCCTACTGCATAGGCATAGCATTCTACCTAATCAGGTATTAGGGTTAGACAAACATGTACAAATAGTCTAGTAGTATATAAACCCCAAGGACGACGCTAGGTAGATTCCCAGTCTAGTCTCTTGGTTTTCTCCAGAACTTGACTACTAAGCCCCTCTCACCACCTCAACTCTTTCCTCAACAGAACAAGTTAGTAGTCTCTATTCCTTTTTAGCTGATAGTTGTAGTAGAGCCGGTTCAAGTTCCCAGCAGGTTCTGCCATTTCAGGAGGAGGATTTGATCTTGTGTAGTAGTGCAGTGTCGAGGGCTTGGATGATAGTAGGTTCCTAGACTATGGACGAATTGATATTATTGGCGGAAGTGTCAACAGAAGATCGGCAGGATAGGGCATCTGCTGGGCCCATCTTGGTTCCGGGGGTAACCTGCCAAATTAACTCAAAGTCCTGTAAAAATAAAGACCAACATGCTTGGTGCCTGGAGAGTTTCCTGGGGTCACGAATGTACGATAGGTTTTTGTGATCAGTGATGATGGTGACTGGGTGGGAGGAACCGGAGAGGTAGTGTCTCCATTCTTCCAAGGCCAGGATAATGGCAAGCAACTCTCTGTCATAGATGTCATAGTTTCGCTCTGCAGAGGAGAAGGTCCTGGAGAAATAGGCGCATGGATGGTCATCTCCGTTTGTGTCTTTTTGAAGTAAGACCACTCCTGCTGCAAGAAGGGAGGCATCAGTCATCACAGAGAATGGTTTACTGGGATCGGGGAGTATTAAGACTGGTGCTGAGGTAAAAGCCTCCTTGAGGGTTTCGAAGGCGTTCTGCTGTAGGGGAGTCCATTTCCAGGACTCATTCTTCCTAGTAAGGAGCGTGAGGGGGGAGACCATGTTGGAAAAGTTGGGGATGAATTTTCAATAGAAGTTGGCAAATCCCAGGAAGCTGCAGATTCCTTTGACTGAGGATGGGGGTTGCCATTCTCTTATGGCATAGAGTTTGACAGGGTCCATCTGGAGCTTCCCTTGTCCGATGATCATACCAAGGTATTCCATGGTGGGAGTGTCAAAGGAGCATTTGGATAATTTCAAGGATAGATGATGCTTCTGAAGTCGGTCAAAGACCAACCTTGTCCATTGGTGATGGGTTTTGAGGTCGTCTTTGGTGTGGATGCCAATGTTGTCCATGTAAATCTTAAGCCATCCCTCTACTAGAAGATCCGTGAAGATGTGATTCATGAAGGCCTGGAATGTAGGTGGGGCATTGCAAAACCCGAAGAACATGACCGTTGGTTCATAGAGCCCCAGGGGAGTGATAAACGCTGCCTTCCATTGATCCTCTTCCCGAATGCGTATGTTGTTGTACCCCCAACATATATCTAGTTTGGTAAAGATGGTGGACTCTTTCATGTCGTCAACTAGATCAGATATGAGGGGTAGAGGGTAGGCATTGCAGATTGTGTGGGAGTTGAGGTATCGGTAGTCCTGGCAAGGGTGCAATGTGCCATCTTTTTTTGGGACAAAAAAGAATGAAGAGGCTTGGGGGGATTTTGAAGGAAGTATACGACCCATTTTGAGATTTTCATCAACGAAGGTTTTACACGTCTCTTTTTCCTTGGGGTTCAGGGGATATACTTTGGCGATTTTCGGAAGGAACAAGGGTTTTAGATCAATGGTATGGTCATATGGGTGATGGGGAGGTAAGGCGTTGAACATGGTTTCTGAGAACACATCTTCATACTCCTTGCACCAATCTGGTAATGTGGTGGTCTGTGGAAGGTTGTCCTGGGCGAGCTGGGTGGAAATCGTGATCTTGTTGAGACTTTCTTTGAGGCGATCCTGTGGGAGCAGAAGGGATTTTGTCCTCCAGTTAACCTGGGGGTTCCACTTCTGCAGCCAAGGCATCCCAAGGATCACCTGCTTTTTACCAAGTCCCAGAACTAGGAGGTCTACATTGTCCGAGAAGTCTTCATGGGTGAGCTTCACTTTAAGCTTAGTTTTAATAGTTCTGTGATGGTTTTCCGTTCCATCGACATTCCAGGCCTTGATGGATTCCGTGAGGGCTCGTACTCCTCATTTTAGATGAGGGACTAGGGATTTATCTATGAAGTTTCCAGTGGCTCCACTATCAATAAGAGCAATGGTTTCAACGGTTTCAGACTGCACTTTGAGACAAATGGGGATTCAGATTGTGCGATAACTAGGCAGTCCTACTATTACATGGGAGGAAGACATTGACACACCCTTTCCTTTTAAAAAGACATGGCAGGAAGTTGCTCATCAGGGGAATCTTCATAACATGCTTGAAGGACCTGGAGGATCTCATCCTCCGTCTTCCCCTAGGTTTGGAGTTGGTGGATGAACGTCTGTAGAGTGGAGAGAGTGGGAGCTCTGGAGGGGGGCAGGGTGGTGATTGCAGAGCTAGAGGGAGTTGGTGGAGTAATGGTGGAGGTGGTGGCTATGGTTTGGCTGGGGGGACTGTGGGGGTATGAGTGGCATTGGGTGGTGTTGTGACCGGTTCATCTGCAATGGAAACAGTGTCCTTCTCAGATACATTTTGCTCGTTCCTGGGGGTTCAACTTGAAGAGTCGGACAGCGTCAATGTCCATAGCATTTGGGTCTCTGGGGGTTCTAGGGATAGAAGGGGTAGGCTTTCTCTTCTTTAACACTTCAATATGAGAAATCTGTGTGTGGAATACTTTGGCTTTCTCCAGCCACTCAGCAATGAGGATGGGGACTTTGTCCATGGAGAGGATCATAATAACGATTCTTTGGTCCATTCCAAGGGAGAACGCATCTATGAGCATGGCATGGTCAGAAATTCCTGCTTGGGTAGTGAGGTTCTGGAACTCCATGATGTATTTTTGAAAACCATTGTCTATCTCTCTGTTGGGCTTGCGGAAAGACTTTTGGACAAGTTTGGACAGAGTGAGGCGAGCAGTGGCTTTGGTATCAAAGGAGAAAAAGGTTCCCTCAAAATTCTCCACAAACTTGTCAAAGGTCTTTTCAGTTGCTGCTGTGTTAGGGTCTGCAAGTTTGTTGTACCACATTTCAGAGAAGGGGACAGCTCAGCCTTTGCTGAGCTTGTTCAGGGTGGTCATGATCTTAATCTCGTCGGTGCTATAAAGGGCAGTGTTGATGGAAAAATAGGCCTTCATGGCCTTGATCCATCGGGTGGCGTCATCTTGTTTGCCAGAAAAGTTGGCAGGGAGGGCGGCCTTGAGTTCAGTGGTGTGAGTGGACATGGGAGTGACTGGGGACAGAGTGCGAGTGGGAAACAAGGGAGTTAATGGTTGCGAGGGTGCTAAGGGGGTGCTGGGGCCTGGGTGTGGTGGGGTTCTGGTGGGGGTGGTCAAGGGTAAACCAGAGAATCGCCTGGGTCTAATGGCTGGGGATGCTGGGGGTGTGGACTCCGACTCAGAGTCAGAGCATGCGCTGATAGATCTAGAGATCCGACAGGAGGGTCTGTGGGCTATGGTGACTTAGTGGGGTGCGTCCAGCTCTTAGATAAGAGGGATGTAGGGAGATTCTTGGTCTTTTGTTACACGAGTAGCCTGAGCCTGCGTCTGGGAGCGAAGGATACTAGGATAGGCTGTATTGGAGCCTCAAGGTGTAGGGTTCAAGGGTGTGAGAGTCCTAGGGGAACACGGTGCAAGGTTGTAGTGGACTCAAGGTTATGTGTTATTGTGTAGATCAAGAATGTAGACTAGAGTACAGGGTGCTGGTTTATAACGGTAGAGGAAGGAAGATCATAGAAGGTGAAGGAAGTTGGGGATACTAAGCTGCCATGAGAGAGATGACTGCAGAGAGGTAAGCGTCCCGTGGTAATGGTAACCGAGTTACAAAGAAATGAATGCTGCGGAGCGCGGAGTCATCACCAGGATGAAGTAACATTCTACATACTCGAAGAAGAATGGTGGTCTGTACTGAGGAATGGTAAGGGAAAGAAGGAAGATAGAACGATGAATGAATAGAACTGTAACATGACATGTGGTCCTTTGCAATTGAAACATTTCAAAGGCTGATGAATTTCTTGCCCCTTTTGGACTGCATCTATGTCCATGGCATTAGGATCTTGTGGTTGTGAAATTCTTTCAGCAGTGCCTCATTTAATGAAGCCTAAAAGCTCCTGACATTCTCTGTATTTCTTGGCTTTTCTCATGAAGGTGGTGCAGTCATTATAGTGACCATCTTTCATGAATAGGTATCTGACCATTTCTTGATTCATATTCCTTTCAAGGATCTGTAGTACTCAATCTGTGTCATAGTCTGCAGCAAATAGATAGTTTTCAAGTTTCACAAAGTATTGGACCATGGTCATCTTATCTCCTTGTTTGAGATTCTCAATCTGTCATCATGCCTACTCTTTCTCATTGGTAAGATGGAAATGAAGCTCTACTAGCTTTTTAAACTCCAGCCAATCTATAGTATCCCCTTTTAGGATTTTATTTAGATGGGCTCAAGCAAAAGCTCCTGCATTCCCTTTTGTCATTTTTGAGAGGATGGCTTTTACTCCTGCTGTGATGATCCTTGCCATCTCATATACAGTCTCTGGTAGACTCTTTATCACAACAGATTTAGTATATACTTTTTGCTTGATTTTATCTTATTGTTTCATGACTAATCTGATTGTGCTTATCTTTTGCTCTTCTTCCCGATCAGATCTATCTCCATTTGGCTATTCTTTGCTATAGTTATTACCATGTCCATCTAGACTTCTAATGTGTGTAGCCAACATCCTTTTAATCACCAAGTGATTCTTTTCATTTTCATGCTATGCATGACTATGGCACAGCCCAGTTCATTACTGCTGCTGCAGCTTCTCTTCCATTTGATCTGCCACCTGCAGTATCAAATGTGTTATTCATTTCCATTACCCTCAGCCCTAAAGGCTATGGTACCCCTTTAATGCTATTGGATAGCTATAGCATGGACTCTTATCTTAGTCACATCCCTACTGTGTAGGCATAGCATTCTACCTAATTAGGTATTAAGGTTAGACAAACATGTACAAATAGTATAAGTAGTATATAAACCCCAAGGGCAATGCTGGGTAGATCCCCAGTCTAGTCTCTTGCATTACCACCAGAACTCAACTACTAAGTCTTTACGCCC
Organism: Xerocomus alliaceus; assembly: GCA_038094415.1. Lineage (NCBI taxonomy): Eukaryota > Fungi > Basidiomycota > Agaricomycetes > Boletales > Boletaceae > Xerocomus > Xerocomus alliaceus. Next base: position 3,660 of record JBBPUB010000225.1, on the reverse strand, counting down.
TCAAGAACTCTTTCCTCAACAGAACAAGTTAGTACTCTCTATTTGCTTTTAGCTGATAGTCATAGTAGTGCCAGTTCAAGTTCTCTGCAGATTCTGCCATTTCACCTGCTTCTTCATGAAGAGCTCCAATATTTTCATCTCATCAAACTTGTGCTTTTGTCCACCATTCTTCAAACTTTTGTCCTCAGATACCATCATATTCCCCTGGATTAGCAATGATCTTGGTGATATGAGAAGCAGAAGATCCTGATTTTGAATCAGATTTTACTTGTTCCTCTATTTGTTCTAACTCCTCTCTCATTCTTTCATTATCTCTTACAATCTTATTCATTGTGTGATCCTGCACACTGAGATAGTCCTTAAGATGAATCCCTAATTGGAATAACTCATTCTTTGATGAATTAGATAATACATCCAGCACATTGGAGAGGTATTCAGGTAACAACATTGTTGCTTAGTCAAAGGTGGCAACTGTTGTGTTATCATCTTCCGAGAAATCTCTTCTGGGAATGTGCCAATCATTTTTGTTATATCAACCTCTATAATATCTCCAATTGTCTCCAAAGGCTTTAGTGGGGCTTACGATTCCAAAGCTTATTCTGAAAGGGTTTTCTTCTGTTTTGTAGACATGGACTATGGCAAGTATAGGGGTGTTTCTGTCAATGACGAGCTTGATTATCCAACAAAGTACTCCTATGAGCACTAGAAAGATTCTAACAATGGTGGCTAGGATGATTTCAAAGATCATCTAGTATCTGTTGCAGTTGTTCTGCAATCCTTTTTCAAAGACCCAACCATCTGAGGTGGCCTTGGTTGCAGGTACTACTCCAATAAAAGCAGAATAGGGTGTTCATAGAGTCCTTGATCGATTTCCTACAAAGAAGATTGGGATTTGTAAATCTGTTGCATACTTAGCAATCCACTTGAGGAAGTAAAGCATTATCAAATAGAAGATCAGACCAAAAGAGTAAAGAGTGACAATTAATTGCATTCAATACTTGTAACTCTTTGCCGGTATGTCCCTAAGCTTTATCTAACTTCCTCTTTCTATTCCCCTCTTTATCTCCTGTTGGTACTACCTCTGCTGTCTTTTTCTTGATGGGGCTGGAGCTTCTTCAAATTTGTAATTAGACCACCCTGAGAGTGATCTGTGGCAGAAAAGATTGAAAGTCTGACTATAGAAACTGGCCTGTATCATTGAAGCTAAAGCAAAGAATCCCCTCTCTTCTTCTGAGGGCAGCCAATGCAGTGAGAACCAACCAGCATCTACAATACTTGGTTCAGAGCTGCAGTCATTCAGATCTGGGATAGGTGAAAGGAGGAGGTCTGGAGACTCTGACTCTCAGTCTAACTTCATATAGATGGATAGAATAAGGGGAACAACTATGTCCTCTTCCTTCGTTTCTGTGATCAGCAATGTATCTTCTTCAAAGCTGATCTCTAATTTCAGATCTCCTGTGATTGTATCTTTGATGATCAAGATCTATCAGGGGAAGCCTGGTAAAAAACCTTCTAGCTCTCTCAAGAAGGTGGTGGCAGGTGACTCTAATCTATTCCCACCCTTTGGAACCTGGGCAGCTGGCTCTTGCTCTTCTCTCAGCTCTACCCATTGATAACCAACAATGAAGGGATAAAAGAAGTGGTGGAACTGGATGGGCACTGGCACTTGTTAGTACTGAAATGGCTGAACCCTCTTGGGAACGGGAACCGGCTCTACTACAACTATTAGCTATAAAAGAAAAGGAAGTACTAACTTGCTATGGTTAGTAGAGAGTTTGAGGGAATAGGCTTGAGGCTTAGTAGTCGAGTTCAGATGAAGACCAAGAGACTAGACTGAGGATCTACCCAGCATCGTCCTTGGGGTTTATATACTACTATACTATTTGTACATGTTTGTCTAACCCTAATACCTGATTAGATAGAATGCTATGTCTACGCAGTAGGGTGGCAACTAAGATAAAAGTCCATGTTGTAGCTATCCAATAGCAATAAAGGCGTACCACAGCCTCTAGGGCTGAGGGGAGTGGAAATGAATAACACATTTGATACTGTGGGTGGCAGATCAAATGGAATAGAAGCCGCAGCAGCAGTAATGAACTGGGCTGTGCCATAGCCATGCACAGCATGGAAATGAAAAGAATCACTTGGTGATTAAAAGGGCATTGGCTACATACAATAGAAGTCTAGATGGACACGGTAATGACCATGTCAAGAAATAGCCAAATGGAGATAGATCTGATCGGGAAGAAGAGCAGAAGATAAGCACAATCAGATTAGTCATGAAACAATAAGATAAGATCAAGCAAAAAGTATATGCTAAGTCCGTTGCGATAAAGAGTCTACCAGAGACCATATATGAGACGGCAAGGATCATCACAAGTACTAGTGCATCTGTAGTAGAAGGGGTTACTAGAAAGAGAGTCTAGTCTAATGAAACAGCAGAACCCACTGGGAACTTGAACTGGTCCTACTACAATACTACTTAGTAAAGGAAGTAAAAGAACACTAACTTGCTGTGTTGAGCAGAGAGTTAAGGGGAGCTTAAGGCTTAGAAGTCAAGTTCTGGAGAAGACCAAGAGACTAGACTGGGGATCTATCCAGCATTATCCTTGGGGTTTATATACTACTAGAGTATTTGTACATGTTTGTCTAACCCTAATACCTAATTAGAATATATGTTGTGTGTCTACAACTAAGGTAAAAGTCCATGTTGTAGCTATCCAATAGCAATAAAGGTGTACCATAGCCTCTAGAGCTAAGGGGAGCAGAAATGTATAACACATTTAATACTATAGATGGCAGATCAAATGGAAGAGAAGCCACAGCAGTGGTAATTAAGTGGGCTGTGCCATAGCCATGCATAGTACAAAAATGAAAAGAATCATGTGGTGATTAAAAGGGCATTGGCTACATGTGTTAGAAGATCAGAAAGACATGGTGATTACCATGTGAAGGGATAGCCAAAAGGGTTTAGATCTGATCAGAAAGAAGAGCAGAAAATAAGCACAATCAGATAAAAGGAAAAAGATAAGATAAGATCAATAAAAAAAGTATATGCTAAGTCCATTGTGATGAAGAGTCTACCAGAGACCATATACAATATGGCAAGGATCATCACATGCAGTTGCTGTTTTGAAATAATCATAGTCAAATCATATAATTCAAAGGTTAGGAGATAGCCAAGGCTATGTGCTTTGTGTATGGCATCAAGATTAGACATTGGAATGATTTTGAGAGCCACTATAGCTGACATAACCAGCAATGAAAAACATAACTATATATTATGGCATTTATCTTTTGTATGGAGATTATCACCTATGCAAGAATAGATAGCAACTTCAACACTAACTTTTGTCCTTGAGACATGTATATCAGTATATCAGTTTCTAGGTTTTTTTTTTTAATGGCTAGTAATTCCTGGAATGACTTAACCAGGAGTCTATGGAAAACATGATCTAAATGTGCAAAATGAGCTTGAATGATCTTATTAAAAACTTCTAACTCTGACCCACTCTAAGAATCTCTAAAGTTTCCTTTGAACCTAAGGATCCCTTTCTGCATTTATCAACTCCAGAGTTTTTGAAGTTGGCATGGGAAAGTTTCTCCAAACCTTTAAACCTATGTTCTCTCACTTAAACTTGATTTTCAAGATACTTCATT
>JBBPUB010000223.1:0-21840 GCA_038094415.1 Xerocomus alliaceus | reverse complement strand
ACCTAATCAGGTATTAGGGTTAGACAAACATGTACAAATAGTATAGTAGTATATAAACCCCAAGGATGACGCTGGGTAGATCCCCAGTCTAGTCTCTTGGTTTTCTCCAGAACTCGACTACTAAGCCCACTTCGCCACCTCAACTCTTTCCTCAACAGAACGAGTTAGTAGTCTTTTTTCTTTTTAGCTGATAGTTGTAGTAGAGCTGGTTCAAGTTCCCACTAGGGTTCTGCCATTTCATTAGACTAGACTTTTATTTTCTCTAGTGACCCTCTCTACTACAGGACCAGTACTAACAAGTACTAGTGTCCTTTCCCCAGTTCCACCACTCCCTTCGTCCTTTCATCGTCGGTCGCCAATGGGCAGAGCCGAGAGAGAGGCAAGAACAGGCCACACAGGTCCCAGACGGTGGGAACAGATCTGTCTCGCCGGCCACCGCCTTCTTACAAGAGTTAGAAGGTTCTTTACCAGGCTTCCCCCATTGGGATTCGATTGTGAGAGATATGATCAACGGAGACGTTGTGACGATCCTTGCCGTCTCGTGTACGGTCTCTGGCAGACTCTTCATTGCAATGGACTTAGCGTCTACTTTTTGCTTGATCTTATCTTATCATTTCATGACTAATCTGATCATGCTTATCTTCTGCTCTTCTTCCCGATCAGATCTATCTCCATTAGGCTATTCTTTGACACGGTCATTACCATGTTCCTTCCAGACTTCTAACGCGTGTAGCCAACGCCCTTTTAATCACTGTGTGATTCTTTTCATTTCCATGCTGTGCATGACTATGGCACAGCCCAGTTCATTACCGCTGCTGTGGCTTCTCTTCCATTTGATCTGCCACCTGCAGTATCAAATGTGTTAATCATTTCCATTACCCTAAGCCCTAGAGGCTGTGGTACGCCTTTATCGCTATTGGATAGCTACAACATGGACTCTTACCTTAGTCGTAGTCCTACTGCGTAGGCATAGCATTCTACCTAATCAGATATTAGGGTTAGACAAACATGTACAAATAGTATAGTAGTATATAAACCCCAAGGACGACGCTGGGTAGGTCCCCAGTCTAGTCTCTTGGTTTCCTTCAGAACTCGACTACTAAGCCACCTTCACCATCTTCAACTCTTTCCTCAACAGAACGAGTTAGTAGTTTCTTCTCTTTTTAGCTGATAGTTGTAGTAGAGCCGGTTCAAGTTCCCAAGAGGGTTCTGCCGTTTCATTAGACTAGACTCTTATTTTCTCTAGTGACCCCCTCTACTACAGGACCAGTACTAATGAGTGCTAGTGTCCTTCCCCCGGTTCCACCACTCCCTTCGTCCCTTCATCATTGGTCACCAACAGGCAGAGCCGAGAGTAGGGCAAGAACAGGCCGCACAGGTCCTGGACGGTGGGAACAGATCTGTCTTACCAGCAACCGCCTTCTTACAAGAGTTAGAAGGTTCTTTACCAGGCTTCCCCCATCGGGACTCGATCGTGAGAGATACGATCAACGGAGACATGAGATCAGAGAACGGCTGCGAAGAGAGTACATCACCAGCCACTGACTTGAAGGAAGAGGACATAATAGTCCCCCTTACGCTATCCACCCCTACGAAAGAAGAGAGAGAAGAAGACAGCCCTGACCTCCTCCTTCCGCCTACCCCCGACCCGAACGATTGCAGCCCGGGTCTGAGTGTTATAGATGTTGCCGATCAGTTACCACTGCATTGGCTGCCCTCAGAAGAAGAGAGGGGATTTTACGCTTTAGCTTCAATGGTACAGGCCGATTTCTATAGTCGGACCTTCAACCTTCCAAAAAGAAGAAGATCGGAAGGCTGGTCGGAGTACGAGTTTGAAGAAGCACCTGCAGCACCACCACCGCCTAAGAAAAGGCAACACCGGCAGTATCGGCAGGAGATAAAAAGGGGAATAGAAAGAGGAAGTAGGATAGGATTACGAGACATCCCACCTTGCTCTTACAAATATTGAATGCAATTAATTGTCATTCTTCTCCTTTTTAGTCTGACTTTTTACATCATCACCATCTACTTCCTTAGGTGGATCGCTAAATATGCAACAGACTCACAAGTCCCAATCCTCTTCGTAGGAAACCGAAGCAGGACTTTTAGAACCCCTTACTCCACTTTCATAGGAGTAGTCCCTGCCACTAATGCAACATCAGACAGTTGGATCTTTGGAGAAGGACTCCAACAACGCCCCCACAACTGTCAACACTATTAAATGATTTCAACGTTTGAACTCATCCTCGCCACATTCATTGGAATCTTCCTAACCTGCATCCTCGTTGTCTGCTGGATCATAAAACTTGTTGTTGATCGAAACGCTCCCATACTCGCAGTAGTACATGCATACAAGACTGAAGAAAACCCTTTCGGAATAAGCTTCAGCATAGTAAGCCCAACTAAAGCCTCCGGAGACAATTGGAGATACTGCGGAGGTTGGTTTAACAAGAACGACTGGCACGTTCCAGAACTAGTAAGATCAGATCGAGAAGACGATAACGCCACCATCGCCGCATTTGATTAAATAACAATGGCATTACCGGAGCACCTCGTTCATGTCCTGGATGCGCTGGCTGGATCAAGTAAAAACGATTTATCCCAATTAGGGATTCATCTCAAAGAATATCTCGATGTACATAGCCGGGCTATGGAACAAATTCTACGCGAAAATAGAAAATTGCGAGACGACATATTAGAAATGGAAGAACAAGTAAAGGCAGGACCCTCGTCCAGTGGAGGAGGGCCCCGCATAACCAAGATCGTAGCAGACCCAGGAGAGTACGACAGTACTAGAGGAAGGAAGTTCGAGGAATGGTGGATGAAAGCCCAAGTATGGAGACAAGAGAACCTAGGAGTTCTAAGAGGAGAAGCGGGCGTAAAAGCCATATTGTCACGGATGACAAAAGGAGATGCTGGAGCATTTGCCCGTGCCCATCTGAATAAAATCCTAAAAGGGGATGAAACAGATTGGCCGGAATTCAAAAAGCTCATCGAGCTTCATTTCCGTTTAACCAATGAAAAGGAATGGGCTAGACGTCAAATTGAAAATCTGAAACAAACTGAGAAAATGACGGTAGCCCAATACCTTATCAAATTAGAAAATTACCTGGCAACCACAGAATACGATGGAGATCGTATCTTGCAGATCATGGAAAGGAACATGAATCAAGATATGGTCAAGTACCTTTTCTTACGAAATGGCCGATACAAAGATTGTGCCACATTCATGGCTAAAGTCAAAGAATATGGAGAAAGACAGGAACTTTTAGGATTCATCCAACGAGGAACCGCCGATCGGATCGCTAGGCCTGCAAAAGATCCAAACGCCATGGACATAGATGCCATCCAAAAGGGGCAAAGACCCTTAAAGTGCTTTAATTGCCAAGGTCCTCATGTTGCATCAAAATGCCTGAAACCCAAAAAGGTGTGTGAAAAGTGCAAATTCCTCGGTGGAGGACACGCTAAATGGTGCGCTACAGGAAGACCCTCTAGAAACATCAGGGAAATGAACTCTGAAGAAGCACAAGAGGCACCAGTGAAGGGAAAGGAAAGAGATTGGAGTAAGTCTATTGCAGGAATGGGTTTTGACGAAGCCCGTGCCTGGTTTCAAGATTATGAAACGATTTCCAAGAAGGGAAAAGAATAGGGCAACCCCCTAGATCTGGGAAAGGAGGAAGCCCAAATCGATACGCTATTCTGGAAATAGAAGAAACTTTATCTTTGCCGACATGCAGGTCTCATCTAGATGATGAGCTTGGCCGGGGTGAAACACCAGTGCTTGATTCGCATATAACCATGAAAGAAAAAGTTTTCCCAGAAGTAGTGGAGATACGAAGTATGGAAACTTCTACTCCCACCCCTGAACAGAAACGACGTGATGTCCACGCTATGTACCCTGATTTAACCAAAAAAGATCTTGATGATCTATTATCCGACTCAAAGGAAACAGAGTTTCATTTCTTAAGAACTCTAAATCCGCAGAAAGACATAGTTCTACCAATAAAAATCACCCCTAAGTTAAATATACCTTTCACTAAAACATCCACCCTCCTAGATTCTGGAGCAAACGCGATCTTCATTGATCAAAGTTTTGCACAGCGTCTTCATCTACCTTTAACCCCTTTAAGACACCCTATAGCGGTGTATAACGCTGATGGTACCCTGAATGCAGCTGGAAAGATAACGCATAATTGTCAGCTTGTTATGGAATATGAAGGTCATCGTGAGAAATTGACAGCAGAGGTCATCAATTTAGGAAAGTTTGAGTTTATTCTGGGATATGAGTGGTTACAGCGCCACAACCCCGATATAGATTGGACTACCGGATCGGTTAGATTGACAAGATGTCCCCAATACTGTCGAAATCTCCAACAAGGTGATTCCACCCCAAGCAAGTTTTTACAGATGCTTCAAAAAGAACAGCTGGACCAAAGCTATCATGTGTATCATTGGATAAATTCCTTAGAAAGGAATGCAGAAATGCAAAAAGTTCTTGAAAAAGTACAACCGAAAGAGATACCCCCTGAGCAACTAGTTCCGAAAGAATATCATGATTATCTCACGGTATTCTCAAAAAGGGATTCTGAGAGAATGCCTTTACGAAAGCCATGGGATCATGCAATAGAATTGCACGAGGACTTTAAACCCAGGAAAGGAAGGATCATTCCCCTATCTATAGATGAACAAGAAGAAGTTACGGTGTTCCTAGATGAACAGATCCAGAAGGGATATATTTGACCTTCCAAATCTCTGCAAACTTCTCCCATATTCTTTGTTCCAAAGAAGGATGGTGGGAAACGAATGGTATAGGATTACCACTACCTTAATGAACATACTGTCAAGAACAACTATCCCCTTCCATTAATCTCTCAACTTGTGGACAAGTTGAAAGACGCCAAACTATTTACTAAAATGGATCTAAGATGGGGATACAATAACGTATGCATCAAAGAAGGAGATGAATGGAAAGCCGCCTTCGTGTGCTTCAGAGGAGCATATGAACCCCTTGTAATGTATTTTGGATTATGCAACTCCCCTGCCACGTTCCAAGCAATGATGAATGAAATCTTCGTGGACATGGACGATGTGGTAGTGGTCTACATTGACGATCTATTGATTTTTACGAAAACAGACAACCAGGAAGAACATGATCGAATCGTGCTAGAAGTATTACGAAGACTGAAGGAGAATGACCTCTTTGTAAAAGCCCCCAAATGTCGCTTTCGTGTCACAGAAGTAGATTTTCTTGGCATGATTGTGGGAAAGAACAGCATTTCTATGGATGCAAAGAAGGTAGAGGCTATTACACAATGGCCCATTCCCTCTAACGTCAAAGGAGTACGAAGCTTCCTAGGATTGGCTAATTTCTATCGTCGATTCATTTCCGACTTTTCCAATGTGGCTAGACCACTTAACAATTTATTAAAGAAAGAAACTCCATTTGAATGGGGAAATGAGCAACAGAAAGCATTTGAAATGCTTAAAAATTCATTTATCACAGCTCCAATCTTAGCCTATCCCGACATAGATTGCGAATTTCGCTTAGAAGCCGATGCCTCAGACTATGCCACAGGAGCAGTACTCTCCATAAAGAAGGATGACAAATGGCACCCTGTCACTTATGCTTCACATAGCATGCAACCAGCAGAGTGAAATTACCCCATCTCTGATAAAAAGATGCTCTCAGTCATTCGAGCTTTGGAGGAATGGAGACATTATCTTGAAGGAGCCAAATTTCCAGTGGAAGTTTGGAATGATCACCAGAATCTTCAATGGTATCAAACGAGACAAGATCTCAATCGAAGACAAGCGAGATGGGCACAATATCTATCTAGATTCAACTTGAAATGGATCCATAAGCCTGGAGCTACAATGGGAAAAGCCAATGCACTCTCCAGGAGAGAGGATCACACTATCGGAATAGATCAAGACAATAAAGGAGTATTAGTAATACCGCCGGAGCAGATTGGATCTATGGAGCAAGATACTCCAATTCTCATCTCCGATGAAGGCGAACGACTCAATAAATCTATATTCAACGAGCTTTGTAAGCTTACAGAGAAAGATACCATAGATCTCGGCAGAAAACACTTTTTACTCGAAGGAGAAGATGGCTTGTTGCATGATCCGCAAGGCCGCATATACGTACCAGATTCTGCCTTGATTAAAATGGACATTCTCAGGCTTTATCATGATTCCCCAATAGCAGGTCACCCTGGATACGAGAAAACCTTGGAATTGATTTCCAGATTCTATTGGTGGCCAGGACTATCAACGTTCATAAAAGAATACGTTATTCATTGTGAATGATGTCAACGGTTCAAAGGAACAAACAAAGCCCCTAGTGGGTTATTGCAACCTTTGCCAATTCCGGAAAGACCCTGGAGTCATATTTCCGCTGATTTCATCACTGATCTTCCACGATCAAGATCCTTTGATTCCATTCTCACAGTCGTAGATCGATTTTCAAAAGAAGTAGAACTTATTCCCTGCACTAAACAGTGTAGTGCCCTGGATATGGCATGGTTATTTCTCAATCACGTATGGAAGCATCACAGTCTTCCGTTGTCCATTGTTTTAGATAGAGGACCCCAATTTGCAGCACAAGTAATGATGGAAATAAACAAAGCCTTATCTATTGAAACCAAGCTTAGTACTGCATTTCATCCACAAACAGATGGACAATCGGAAATTGTTAATAAAGAAGTTCAGAAGTTTCTAAGAATCTTTTGTTCGGAAAAACAAGATCAATGGGTAGATTGGCTTGCCATTGCCCAGTTCTCCATTAACTCTAAACAACATGCTTCGACAAAGAAGTCCCCCTTTGAAGTGACTCACTCATATCACCCCAGGATGGGAATCGAACCCCTGAAGTTGGATAAAGCACCCACTGCAGTACGATTTGCTGATGAGATGGCCGCCACATTTGATCAAGTACGGCAGAATATGAAAGTGGCACAGGCACATCAGAAGAAATATGCAGATCAATCTCGCAGTGCTTCACCCGATTATCGCATAGGCCAACAAGTTTGGTTATCCACAGAGAACCTTAAACTCACATGAGCTTCAAAGAAGCTTTCTGAACGATGGCTCGGACCATTCACCATTACCAAAATAATGGGAACCAATGCAGTGGAACTTAAGCTTCCCCAATCCATGAGGATCCATCCCATTGTCAATATCTCCCATATTAAACCTTACAAGGAACGCCTAGAAGGTCAGCCGATTGAACGGCCTGGTCCTGTCAAAGTCACCGAGGATAGAGATAACGAATGGGAAGTTGATTTCATAGTGGACAGCAGATATCGGCAGCACTGACTGGAATATCTGGTACACTGGAAAGGATATGACGAAACTGATAGAACTTGGGAACCATGTTCCAACCTTACTAATGCCAAAGAGGCTATTTCCGACTTCTATAAACAATACCCCTCGGCTCCGCGAGCCCTTACCATTGAACCCGATCAGTTTCTTTTCCTTTTTCAGAAATGTCCTGAAAATATTACCACTGTCGCAACTCATCATCTCCCCTTTGATCATTTGGACAATGACCTTTAAGCGGGGGGTAGTGTGACAATCCTTGCCGTCTTGTGTACGGTCTCTGGCAGACTCTTCATCGCAACGGACTTAGTGTCTACTTTTTGCTTGATCTTATCTTATCGTTTCATGACTAATCTGATCGTGCTTATCTTCTGCTCTTCTTCCCGATCAGATCTATCTCCATTAGGCTATTCTTTGACACGGTCATTACCATGTTCCTTCCAGACTTCTAACGCGTGTAGCCAACACCCTTTTAATTACCGCATGATTCTTTTCATTTCCATGCTGTGCATGGCTATGGCACAGCCCAGTTCATTACCACTGCTGCAGCTTCTCTTCCATTTGATCTGCCACCCGCAGTATCAAATGTGTTAATCATTTCCATTACCCTAAGCCCTAGAGGCTGTGGTACGCCTTTATCGCTATTGGATAGCTACAACATGGACTCTTACCTTAGTCGTAGTCCTACTGCGTAGGCATAGCATTCTATCTAATTAGGTATTAGGGTTAGACAAACATGTACAAATAGTATAGTAGTATATAAACCCCAAGGACGACGCTGGGTAGATCCCCAGTCTAGTCTCTTGGTTTCCTTCAGAACTCGACTACTAAGCCACCTTCACCATCTTCAACTCTTTCCTCAACAGAACGAGTTAGTAGTTTCTTCTCTTTTTAGCTGATAGTTGTAGTAGAGCCGGTTCAAGTTCCCAAGAGGGTTCTGCCGTTTCATTAGACTAGACTCTTATTTTCTCTAGTGACCCCCTCTACTACAGGACCAGTACTAACGAGTGCTAGTGTCCTTCCCCCAGTTCCACCACTCCCTTCGTCCCTTCATCATTGGTCACCAACAGGCAGAGCCGAGAGTAGGGCAAGAACAGGCCGCACAGGTCCTGGACGGTGGGAACAGATCTGTCTTGCCAGCAACCGCCTTCTTACAAGAGTTAGAAGGTTCTTTACCAGGCTTCCCCCATCAGGCCTCGATCGTCAGAGATACAATCAATGGAGATCTGAGAGAAGAGATCGGCTGTGAAGAGAGTACATTGCCAGCCACAGACGTGAAGGAAGAGGACATAGTCGTCCCCCTTACAGTATTAACCCCTACGAAAGAAGAGAGAGAAGAAGACAGCCCTGACCTCCTCCTTCCTCCTACCCCCAACCCGAACAACTGTAGCCCGGGTCCGAGTGTTATAGACGTTGCTGATCGGTCACCACTGCATCGGCTGCCCTCAGAAGAAGAGAGGGGATTTTACGCTTTAGCTTCAACGGTACAGGCCGATTTCTATAGTCGGACCTTCAACCTTCCCAGAAGAAGAAGATCGGAAGGCTGGTCGGAGTACGAGTTTGAAGAAGCACCTGCAGCACCGCCACCACCTAAGAAAAGGCAACGCCGGCAGTATCAGCAGGAGATAAAAAGGGGCATAGAAAGAGGCAGTAGGATTGGATTACGAGATATCCCACCGCGCTCTTACAAGTATTGAATGCAATTAATTGTCATTCTGCTCCTTTTCAGTTTGACTTTTTACATCATCACAATCTACTTCCTTAGGTGGATTGCCAAGTACGCAACAGACTCGCAAGTACCAATCCTCTTCATAGGAAATTGAAGCAGGACTTTTAAAACCCCTTACTCCGCCTTCATAGGAGTAGTTCCCGCCACTAACACGACCTCAGACGGTTGGATCTTTGGAGAAGGACTCCAACAACGCCCCCACAACTGTCAACACTATTAAATGATTTCAACGTTTGAACTCATCCTCGCCACATTCATCAGAATTTTCCTAATCTGCACCCTCGTTGTTTGCTGGATCATAAAACTTGTCGTTGATCGAAACGCTCCCATACTCGCAGTAGTACATGCATACAGGACCAAAGAAAACCCTTTCGGAATAAGCTTCGGCATAGTAAGCCTGACTAAAGCCTCTGGAGATAATTGGAGATACCGCGGAGGTTGGTTTAACGAGAACGACTGGCACGTTCCAGAACTAGTAAGATCAGATCAAGAAGACGATAACACCACTATCGCTGCATTTGATTAAATAGCAATGGCATTACCCGAGCACCTTGTTCAGGCACTGGATGTGCTGGCCGGATCAAGTAAAAATGATTTATCCCAATTGGGGATTCATCTTAAGGAGTATCTCGACATACATAGCCGGGCTATGGAACAAATATTACGCGAAAATAGGAAGCTACAAGACAACATATTAGAAATGGAAGAACAAGTAAAGACCCCTCCTTCAGGTGGAGGAGGTCCACACATAACCAAGATCATAGCAGATCCAGGAGAATACGACAGTACTAGAGGGAGGAAGTTCAAAGAATGGTGGACGAAAGCCCAAGTGTGGAGACAGGAGAACTTAGGAGTTCTAAAAGGAGAAGCAGGTGTAAAAGCCATATTGTCACAGATGACAAAAGGAGATGCTGGAGCATTCGCACGTGCCCATCTGAATAAAATCCTAAAAGGGGATGAAACGGATTGGCCGGAGTTTAAGAAGCTTATCGAGCTTCATTTCCAATTGACCAATGAGAAGGAATGGGCTAGACGACAGATCAAGAATCTGAAACAGACCGACAAGATGACGGTAGCCCAATACCTTATCAAGCTAGAGAATTACCTAGCAACCGCTGAATACGACGGAGATCGTATCTTGCAGATCATGGAATGAAACATGAATCAAGATATGGTCAAATACCTTTTCTTATGAGATGGCCGCTATAAGGAATGCGCCACCTTCATGGCTAAGGTAAAAGAATATGGAGAAAGACAGGAACTCTTAGGATTCATTCGACGAGGAACTGCCGATCGAATCTCTAGACCTGTCAAAGATCCCAATGCCATGGACGTAGATGCCATCCAGAAGGGGCAACGACCCTTGAAGTGCTTTAATTGTCAGGGTCCTCATATTGCATCAAAATGCCCGAAACCCAAAAAGGCGTGTGAAAAATGTAAATTCCTTGGTGGAGGACACGCTAAATGGTGCACTACGGGGAGACCCTCTAGGAATATCAGAGAGATGAACTCTGAAGAAGCACAAGAGACGTCAGGAAAAGGAAAAGAGAGAGACTGGAGTAAGTCTATTGCAGGAATGGATTTTGACGAAGCCCATGCCTGGTTCCAAGATTATGAAACGATTTCCAAGAAGGGAAAAGATTAGGGCAACCCCCTAGATCTGGGAAAGGAGGAAGCCCAAATCGATACGCTATTCTGAAAATAGAAGAAACTTTATCTTTGTCGACATGCGGGTCTCATCTAGATGATGAGCTTGGCTGGGGTGAAACATCGGTGCTTGATTCGCATATAACCACGAAAGAGAAAGTTTTCCCAGAAGTAGTGGAGATACGAAGTATGGAGACTTCTACTCCCACCCCTGAACAGAAACGACATGATGTCCACGTCATGTATCCTGACTTAACCGAAGAAGATCTTGATGATCTATTACCCGACATGAAAGAAACTGAGTTTCATTTCGTCAGAACTCTAAATCCTCAAAAGGACATAGTTCTACCAATAAAGATTACCCCAAAGTTAAATATACCTTTCACAAAAACATCCGCTCTCCTAGACTCTGGAGCAAACGCGATCTTCATTGATCAAAGTTTTGCACAGCGTCTTCATTTACCCTTAACCCCTTTGAGACACCCTATAGCGGTGTACAACGCTGATGGTACCTTGAATGCAGCTGGAAAGATAACGCATAACTGTCAGCTTGTTATGGAATATGAAGGTCACCGTGAGAAATTAACAGCAGAGGTCACCGATTTGGGAAAGTTTGAGTTTATTCTGGGATACGAGTGGTTACAGCGCCACAACCCTGATATAGATTGGACTACCGGATCGGTTAGATTGACAAGATGTCCCCAACACTGTCAAAATCTCCAACAAGGTGATTCCACCCCAAGCAAGTTTTTACAGATGCTCTGAAAAGAACAGCTTGACCAAAGCTATCAAGTGTATCATTGGATAAATTCCTTAGAAAGGAATGCAGAAGTGCAAAAGGTTCTTGAGAAAGTACAACCGAAAGAGATACCCCCTGAGCAACTAGTTCCGAAAGAATACCATGACTATCTTACGGTATTTTCAAAGAAGGATTCTGAGAGAATGCCTTTATGGAAACCGTGGGATCATGCAATTGAATTGCAAAAAGACTTCAAACCCAGAAAAGGAAGGATCATTCCCTTATCCATTAATGAACAAGAAGAAGTTACGGTGTTCCTAGATGAACAGATTCAGAAAGGATATATCCAACCTTCCAAATCTCTGCAAACTTCACCCATATTCTTTGTTCCAAAGAAAGATGGTGGAAAACGAATGGTACAGGATTACCACTATCTTAACGAGCATACAGTCAAGAACAATTACCCCCTTCCATTAATCTCTCAGCTTGTAGACAAGTTGAAAGACGCCAAGCTATTCACAAAAATGGATCTAAAATGGGGATACAATAACGTATGCATCAAAGAAGGAGATGAATGGAAAGCCGCCTTCATATGCTTCCGAGGAGCATATAAACCTCTCGTCATGTATTTTGGATTATGCAACTCCCCTGCCACGTTCCAAGCAATGATGAATGAAATCTTCGTGGACATGGACGATGTGGTAGTGGTCTACATCGACGACTTGTTGATTTTTACCAAGACAGAAAACCAGGAAGAACACGATCGAATTGTGCTAAAAGTATTACAAAGACTGAAAGAGAATGACCTCTTTGTGAAAGCCCCCAAATGTCGCTTTCGTGTCACAGAAGTAGATTTTCTTGGCATGATTGTGGGAAAGAATGGCATTTCTATGGATGCAAAGAAGGTAGAGGCTATTATGCAATGGCCCATTCCCTCTAACATCAAAGGAGTATGAAGCTTCCTTGGACTAGCCAACTTCTATCGTCGATTCATTTCCAATTTCTCAAATGTGGCTAGACCACTTAATGATCTCTTAAAGAAAGAAACTCCATTTGAATGGAGAGATGAGCAACAGAAAGCATTTGAAATGCTTAAAAATGCATTTATCATGGCTCCAGTTTTAGCCTATCCCAATATAGATTGCGAATTTCGTTTAGAAGCTGATGCCTCAGACTACACCACGGAAGCAGTGCTTTCCATAAAGAAAGATGACAAATGGCACCCTGTCGCTTACGCTTCGCATAGCATGCAACCAGCCAAACGAAATTATTCTATCTCTGATAAGGAGATGCTCTCAGTCATTCAAGCATTGGAGGAATGGAGACATTATCTCGAAGGAGCTAGATTTCCAGTGGAAGTCTGGAATGATCACCAAAACCTTCAATGGTATCAGACAAGACAAGATCTCAATCGCAGACAAGCCAGATGGGCGCAATATCTATTGCGATTCAACCTAAAATGGGTTCATAAGCCAGGAGCTACCATGGGAAAAGCCGATGCACTCTCTAGAAGAGAAGATCATGCTATCGGCATAGATCAAGACAATAAAGGAGTATTAGTAATACCGCTGGAGCAGATTGGATCTATGGAGCAAGACACTCCAATTCTCATCTCCGATGAAGGCAAACAACTCAATAAATCTATATTCAATGAGCTTTGTAAGCTTACAGAGAAAGATACCATACATCTCGGCAGAAAACACTTTTTACTCAAAGGAGAAGATGGCTTGTTGCATGATCCGCAAGGCCGCATATACGTACCAGATTCTGCCTTGATTAAGATGGACATTCTCAGATTGTATCATGATTCCCCGATAGCAGGTCACCCTGGATACAAGAAAACCTTGGAATTGATTTCCAGATTCTATTGGTGGCCAGGAATATCCACGTTCGTAAAAGAGTATGTTATTCATTGCGAACGATGTCAATGATTCAAAGGAATGAACAAAGCCCCTAGCGGGTTGTTACAGCCTTTGCCAATCCCGGAAAAACCTTGGAGTCATATTTCCACGGATTTCATCACTGATCTACCAAGATCAAGATCTTTTGATTCCATTCTCACAGTCGTAGATCGATTTTCAAAAGAAGTAGAACTTATTCCCTGCACTAAGCAATGTAGTGCCCTAGATACGGCATGACTCTTTCTCAATAACGTATGGAAGCATCACGGTCTTCCTTCATCCATTGTTTCGGACCGAGGTCCCCAATTTGCAGTGCAAGTGATGACGGAAATTAACAAAGCCTTATCTATTGAAACAAAGCTTAGTACTGCGTTTCACCCTCAAACAGACGGACAATTGGAGATTGTTAATAAAGAAGTTCAGAAGTTTCTGAGAATCTTTTGTTCGGAAAAACAAGATCAATGGGTGGATTGGCTTGCCGTTGCCCAGTTTTCCATTAATTCTAAACAACACGCTTCTACGAAGAAGTCCCCCTTTGAAGTCACACGTTCATACAACCCCAGGATGGGAATTGAGCCCCTGAAATCGGATAAAGCACCCGCTGCAGTAAGATTTACTGATGAGATGACCACCACATTTGATCAAGTATGGCAGAACATGAAAGCAGCACAGGCACATTAGAAGAAATATGCAGATCAATCTCGCAGCAGCTCTCCCGATTATCATGTAGGCCAACAGGTTTGGTTATCCACAGAGAACCTATGGCTCACATGTGCTTCAAAGAAGCTTTCCGAACGATGGCTCAGACCATTTACCATCACAAAGATGATGGGAACCAACGCAGTGGAACTTAAGCTTCCCTGATCCATGAGGATCCATCCAGTTGTCAACATCTCCCGAATTAAACCTTACCAGGAACGCCTAGAAGGCCAGCCAGTTGAACGGCCTGGTCCTGTCAAGGTTACGGAAGATAGAGATAATGAGTGGGAAGTTGATTTCATAGTGGACAGCAGATATCGGCAATGCCGACTGGAATATCTGGTATACTGGAAAGGATATGACGAAACTGATAGAACTTGGGAACCACGTTCCAACCTTACTAATGCCAAGGAGGCTATTTCCGACTTCTATAAACAACATCCTTTGGCTCCACGAGCCCTTACCATTAAACCCGAACAGTTTCTTTTTCTTTTTCAGAAACGTCCTGAAAATATCACCACTGTCGCGCCTCATCGTCTCCCCTTTGATCATTTGGACAATGATCTTTAAGTGGGGGGTAGTGTGACGATCCTTGCCGTCTCGTATACGGTCTCTGGTAGACTCTTCATCGCAATGGACTTAGCATTTACTTTTTGCTTGATCTTATCTTATCGTTTCATGACTAATCTGATCGTGCTTATCTTCTGCTCTTCCTCCCGATCAGATCTATCTCCATTTGGCTATTCATTGACACAGTCATTACCGTGTTCCTTCTAGACTTCTAACACGTGTAGCCAACGCACTTTTAATCACTGCGTGATTCTTTTCATTTCCGTGCTGTGCATGGCTATGGCACAGCCCAGTTCATTACCGCTGTTGCGGCTTCTCTTCCATTTGATCTGCCACCCGCAGTATCAAATGTGTTATTCATTTCCACTCCCCTCAGCCCTAGAGGCTGTGGTACGCCTTTATTGCTATTGGATAGCTACAGCATGGACTCTTACCTTAGTCGCATCCCTACTGCATAGGCATAGCATTCTATCTAATCAGGTATTAGGGTTAGACAAACATGTACAAATAGCATAGTAGTATATAAACCCCAAGGACGACACTGGGTAGATCCCCAGTCTAGTCTCTTGGTTTTCTCCAGAACTCGACTACTAAGCCACTTCGCCATCAACTCTTTCCTCAATAGAACGAGTTAGTAGTCTCTTACTTTTTTGCTGATAGTTGTAGTAGAGCTGGTTCAAGTTCCCACGAGGGTTCTGCCATTTCAGCACCTGCAGCACCGCCACCGCCTAAGAAAAGGCAACGCCGGCAGTATTGGCAGGAGATAAAAAGGGGCATAGAAAGAGGCAGTAGGATAGGATTACGAGACATCCCACAGTGCTCTTACAAATATTGAATGCAATTAATTGTCATTCTTCTCCTTTTCAGTTTGACCTTTTACATCATCACAATCTACTTCCTTAGGTGGATTGCCAAATACGCAACAGATTCCCAAGTACCAATCCTCTTCGTAGAAAACCGAAGCAGGACTTTTAGAACCCCTTACTCCACTTTCATAGGAGTAGTCCCCGCCACTAACACAACATCAGACAGTTGGATCTTTGGAGAAGGACTCCAACAATGCCCCCACAACTGTCAACACTATTAAATGATTTCAACGTTTGAACTCATTCTCGCCACATTCATTGGAATCTTCCTAACCTGCATCCTCGTCATCTGCTGGATCATAAAACTTGTTGTGGATCGCAATGCACCAATACTCGCAGTAGTACACGCCTATAGGACTGAAGAAAATCCTTTTGGAATAAGCTTCGGCATAGTAAGCCCAACTAAAGCCTCCGGAGATAATTGGAGATACCGCGGAGGTTGGTTTAATGAGAACAACTGGCATGTCCCAGAATTAGTAAGATCAGATCGGGAGGACGATAACATCACTATCGCCACATTTGATTAAAGAACAATGGCGTTATCCGAACACCTCATTCACACACTAGATGTGCTAGCCGGATCGAGTAAAAATGATCTATCCCAATTAGGGATTCATCTCAAGGAATATCTCGATGTACATAGCCGGGCTATGGAACAGATACTACGCAAAAATAGGAAATTGTGAGACGATATCCTAGAAATGGAAGAACAAGTAAAAGCAGGTCCCCCTTCTAGTGGAGGAGGATCACACATAACCAAGATCATAGCAGATCCAGGAGAGTACGACGGTACTAGAGGAAGGAAATTCGAGGAATGGTGGACAAAGGCCCAAGTGTGGAGACAGGAGAACTTAGGAGTTCTAAAAGGAGAAGTGGGTGTAAAAGCCATATTGTCACGAATGACAAAAGGAGATGCTGGAGCATTCGCATGTGCCCATCTGAATAAAATCCTAAAAGGGGATGAAACAGATTGGCCGGAGTTCAAGAAGCTCATCGAGCTTCATTTCCGATTAACCAATGAAAAGGAATGGGCTAGACGACAAATTGAGAACTTGAAACAAACCGAGAAAATGACGGTAGCCCAATACCTTATCAAATTAGAAAACTATCTAGCAACCACGGAATACGACGGAGATCATATCTTGCAAATCATGGAAAGGAACATGAATCAAGATATGGTCAAATACCTTTTCTTACGAGGCGGTCGATACAAAGAATGCACGACATTCATGGCTAAAGTAAAGGAATATGGGGAAAGACAAGAACTTTTAGGATTCATTTGACGGGGAACCGCCAATCGGATCGCTAGACCCACAAAAGATCCAAACGCCATGGACGTAGATGCCATCCAGAAAGGGCAAAGACCCTTAAAGTGCTTTAATTGTCAGGGTCCTCATGTCACATCAAAATGCCCAAAACCGAAAAAAGCATGTGAAAAGTGTAAATTCCTTGGTGGAGGACATGCCAAATGGTGCGCTATGGGAAGACCCTCTAGAAATATCAGAGAAATGAACTCTGAAGAAGTACGAGAGGCACCAGGAAAAGGAAAGGAAAGGGATTGGAGTAAGTCTATTGCAGGAATGGGTTTTGACGAAGCCCATGCCTGGTTTCAAGATTACGAAACAATTTCCAAAAAGGAAAAAGAATAGGGCAACCCCCTAGATCTGGGAAGGGAGGAAGCCCAAATTGATACACTATTTTGGAAATAGAAGAAACTTTATCTTTGCCGACATGCGGGTCTCATCTAGATGATGAGCTTGGCTGGGGTGAAACACTGGTGCTTGATTCGCATATAACCACGAAAGGAAAAGTTTTCCCAGAAGTAGTGGAGATACGAAGTATGGAAACTTCTACTCCCACCCCTGAACAGAAATGACGTGATGTCCACACCATGTATCCTGATTTAACCAAAGAAGATCTTGACGATCTATTACCCGATTCGAAAGAAATAGAGTTTCATTTCTTAAGAACTTTAAATCCTCAAAAGGATATAGTTCTACCGATAAAGATTACCCTGAAGTTAAATATACCCTTCACAAAAACATCCGCTCTCCTAGACTCTGAAGCAAACGCAATCTTCATTGATCAAAGTTTTGCACAGTGTCTTCATTTACCTTTAACCCCTTTAAGACACTCTATAGCAGTGTATAACGCCGATGGTACCCTGAATGCAGCTGGAAAAATAACGCATAACTGTCAGCTTGTTATGGAATATGAAGGTCATCGTGAGAAATTGACAGCAGAGGTCACCAATTTGGAAAAGTTTGAGTTTATTCTGGGATATGAGTGGTTACAGCGCCACAACCCCGATATAGATTGGACTACCGGGTCGGTTAGATTGACAAGATGTCCCCAACACTGTCGAAATCTCCAACAAGGTGATTCCACCCCGAGGAAGTTTTTACAGATGCTCTGAAAAGAACAGCTTGACCAAAGCTATCATGTGTATCATTGGATAAATTCCTTAGAAAGGAATGCGAAAGTACAAAAGGTACTCGAAAAAGTACAACCAAAAGAGATACCCCCTGAGCAACTAGTCCCAAAAGAATATCATGACTATCTTACGGTATTTTCAAAAAAGGATTCCGAAAGGATGCCTTTACGAAAACTGTGGGATCATGCAATAGAATTGCAAGAAGACTTTAAATCCAGAAAAGGAAGGATCATTCCCTTATCTATAGATGAACAAGAAGAAGTCATGGTGTTCCTAGATGAACAAATCCAGAAAGGATATATCCGTCCTTCTAAATCTCCGCAGACTTCTCCCATATTCTTTGTTCCAAAGAAAGATGGTGGGAAACGAATGGTACAAGATTACCGCTACCTCAATGAACATACTGTCAAAAACAATTACCCCCTTCCATTAATCTCTCAGCTTGTAGACAAGTTGAAAGACGCTAAGCTGTTTACTAAAATGGATCTAAGATGGGGATACAATAACGTACGCATCAAAGAAGGAGATGAGTGGAAAGCCGCCTTCGTATGCTTCCGAGGAGCATATGAACCTCTTGTAATGTATTTTGGATTATGCAATTCCCCTGCCACATTCCAAGCGATGATGAATGAAATCTTCACAGATATGGATGATGTGGTAGTGGTTTATATTGACGATTTATTGATTTTTACAAAAACAGACAACCAGGAAGAACACGATCGAATCGTGCTAGAAGTATTACGAAGACTGAAGGAGAATGACCTCTTTGTAAAAGCCCCCAAATGCCGCTTTTGTGTTACAGAAGTAGATTTTCTTGGCATGATTGTGGGAAAGAACGGCATTTCTATGGATGCAAAGAAGGTAGAGGCTATTATGCAATGGCCCATCCCCTCTAACGTCAAAGGAGTACGAAGCTTCCTAGGATTGGCTAATTTCTATTGTTGATTCATTTCCAACTTTTCTAATGTGGCTAGACCACTTAATGATTTATTAAAGAAAGAAACTCCATTTGAATGGGGAAACGAGCAACAGACAGCATTTGAAAAGCTTGAAAACTCGTTTGTCACAGCTCCAGTTCTAACCTATCCTGATATAGATTGCGAATTTCGCCTAGAAGCGGATGCCTCAGATTACGCCACAGGAGCAGTGCTCTCCATAAAGAAGGATGACAAATGGCACCCTGTCGCTTATGCTTCACATAGCATGCAACCAGCAGAGCGAAACTATCCCATCTCTGATAAAGAAATGCTCTCAGTTATTTGAGCTTTGGAAGAATGGAGACATTATCTCGAAGGAGCCAGATTCCCAGTGGAAGTCTGGAATGATCACCAAAATCTTCAATGGTATCAAACGAGACAAGATCTCAATCAAAGACAAGCTAGATGGGCACAATATCTATCGCGATTCAACCTAAAATGGATTCATAAGCCAGGAGCTACAATGGGAAAAGCCAATGCACTCTCCAGGAGAGAGGATCACGCTATTGGTATAGATCAAGATAACAAAGGAGTATTAGTAATACCGCCAGAGCAGATTGGATCTATGGAGCAAGACACTCCAATTCTCATCTCCGATGAAGGCAAACGACTTAATAAATCTATATTCAATGAGCTTTGTAAGCTCACGGAGAAAGATACCATACATCTCGGCAGAAAACACTTTTTACTCGAAGGAGAAGATGGCTTGTTGCATGATCTGCAAGGCCACATATACATACCAGATTCTGCTCTGATTAAGATGGACATTCTCAGATTATATCATGATTCCCCAATAGCAGGTCACCCCGGATACGAGAAAACCTTGGAATTAATTTCCAGATTCTATTGGTGGCCAGGAGTATCAACGTTCATAAAAGAATACGTTATTCATTGTGAACGTTGTCAACGATTCAAAGGAACAAACAAAGCCCCTAGTGGTCTATTACAACCTTTGCCAATTCCGGAAAAGCCCTGGAGTCATATTTCCGCTGATTTCATCACTGATCTACCAAGATCAAGATCTTTTGATTCAATTCTCATGGTCGTAGATCGATTTTCAAAAGAAGTAGAACTTATTCCCTGCACCAAACAGTGCAGTGCCCTAGATATGGCACGACTCTTTCTCAATAATGTATGGAAGCATCACGGTCTTCCTTCTTCTATTGTTTCAGACAGAGGACCTCAATTTGCAGCGCAAGTAATGACGGAAATAAACAAAGCATTATCTATTGAAACCAAGCTTAGTACTGCGTTTCATTCACAAACAGATGGACAATCAGAGATTGTTAATAAAGAAGTTCAGAAGTTTCTGAGAATCTTTTGTTCGGAAAAACAAGATCAATGGGTAGATTGGCTTGCCATTGTCCAGTTCTCCATTAATTCCAAACAACATGCTTCCACGAAGAAATCTCCCTTTGAAGTCATGCATTCATACCACCCCAGGATGGAAATTGAGCCCCTGAAGTCGGATAAAGCACCCGCTGCAGTAAGATTTGCTGATGAGATGGCTGCCACATTTGATCAAGTATGGCAGAATATGAAAACGGCACAGGCACATCAAAAGAAATATGCAGATCAATCTTGCAGTGACTCACCCGATTATCACATAGGCCAACAGGTTTGGTTATCCACAGAAAACCTTAAGCTCACACATGCTTCAAAGAAGCTTTCTGAACGATGGCTCGGACCATTTACCATTACTAAGATGATGGGAACCAACACAGTGGAACTTAAGCTTCCCCAATCCATGAGAATTCATCCAGTTGTCAATATCTCCCAAATTAAACCTTACAAGGAACGCCTAGAAGGTCAGCCAGTTGAACGGCCTGGTCCTGTCAAAGTCACGGAAGATAGGGATAACAAGTGGGAAGTTGACTTTATTGTGGACAGCAGATATCAGCAGTGCCGACTGGAATATCTGGTACACTAGAAAGGATATGACGAAACTGATAGAACTTGGGAACCACGTTCCAACCTTACTAATGCCAAAGAGGCTATTTCCGACTTCTATAAACAACATCCCTCGGCTCCGAGAGCCCTTACCATTGAACCCGATCAGTTTCTTTTCCTTTTTCAGAAACGTCCTGAAAATGTTACCACTGTTGCGACTCATCGTCTTCCCTTTGATCATTTGAACAATGATCTTTAAGTGGGGGGTAGTGTGATGATCCTTGCCGTCTTGTGTATGGTCTCTGGCAGACTCTTTCATCACAATGAACTTAATGTTTACTTTTTGCTTGATCTTATCTTATCATTTCATGACTAATCTGATCGTGCTTATCTTCTGCTCTTCTTCCCGATCAGATCTATCTCCATTTGGCTATTTTTGGACACGGTCATTACCGTGTCCCTTCTAGACTTCTAACACGTGTAGCCAACGCCCTTTTAATCACCGCGTGATTCTTTTCATTTCCGCACTGTGCATGGCTATGACACAGCCCAATTCATTACCACTGCTGTGGCCTCTCTTCCATTTGATCTGCCACCCGCAGTATCAAATGTGTTATTCATTTCCGTTCCCCTCAGCCCTAGAGGCTGTGGTACACCTTTATCGCTATTGGATAGCTACAACATGGACTCTTACCTTAGTCGCCGTTCTACTGCGTAGGCATAGCATTCTACCTAATCAGGTATTAGGGTTAGACAAACATGTACAAATAGTATAGTAGTATATAAACCCCAAGGACGACGCTGGGTGGATCCCCAGTCTAGTCTCTTGGTTTTCTCCAGAACTCAACTACTAAGCCTACTTTGCCACCTCAACTCTTTCCTCAACAGAACGAGTTAGTAGTCTTTTTTCTTTTTAGCTGATAGTTGTAGTAGAGCCAGTTCAAGTTCCCACGAGGGTTCTGCCGTTTCAGTAACAGTTTTGCATCTTTTAATAAAAATATGTAATATGATTGAAATGAAGCTATATTTGGTGGTGTTTGGGTGTACAAACAAAGGTACACATTG
>JBBPUB010000222.1:0-21844 GCA_038094415.1 Xerocomus alliaceus | reverse complement strand
CCAGTTTGAATATCAACTTAGTCTCCTCTAGACAACTCTGACTTCGAGCTTAGTGCTCATCTGATCCCTGACCCCGAGGATAGCGAGTACAAGGGCGCGACACATAAGTCCTGCGCCGAAAATCCTCGCCCACTTGGTTTCACCCTTCTCCTCCTCGCCCTCCCTCTGCTACTTCATTCCGGACCTCGTTGGACTTGTCCGGAGGAACCGGACTTAACAGTTATTAGCTATTGTTTGGTCCTACAAACAAAGATATATATAATACTTGGTTGGATCACCATATTAGTGATCAAGCTCAACTAGATATTCTACATTATAATGCTATATCTTTTAACTAAAGACAAACTAGATTGGTGTCATCAGATTGCTTGTCTTCTTGTGTCACCTACTGGTTCAATAACTGTATGTCAAAGGTGCTTTGGTCCTCAGATACAATACTAAAGTGGCAACAGTGCATCACTAACATTTCCATTCATGGGTATTATACAATATTGTCTCTTGGATCCAAGTATACAACATATCAACTAAGATCTAGGTGTGTGCTTGTTTGATTATACTCACATCTGTACTTGCTACAAACTCCACAGATTTTACTACTTAAAGGAACAAGAAAAACTTGTTATCATGAGTTCTTTTAATCTGCATGAATTGGTGGGCAAAAATTTTGCCATGATGATCACTTCAAATTTCTCTTGCATAGACATTGTCAATGATGATTTCTGCAGCATTGAATTCAATACTGGTGGTCACCTTTAGTCTGGCAGTGGCCATCATATCCTAGACCTTATGCTTTGTATCATCAAAATCTCAGACAGACCTTCCAATATCTGGGTATCTTCTGTCTGGCTTCTTGAAACTGCTTTCTCTCAGAGCTAAGACAAAGTTGTTGAAAAGGCTATCACCATAATAAATGCTAACCCTTCTATTTGTTTTTTTGTCCTTGTCAAGATAGAGGATAACACATTACCATTTAATAACTCAACCATGCAATAGCATGCTGCAATCACAGCTGAGGGGATGCTCTTTAAAAAAGAGTTTGTATTCCTTTGCAAGGGCTGTCCTCCATTTGTACCCCTTGTGGTAAATGGTGTCCCTTGGATGAACATAACATGCATTATCTTTAAAGCCTTTCTTTACAATTCTCAAGGTGTCTTTGATTTTGAATCTGAGAATCCAGCCTATGCTGCAAAGGGGGTAAGTATAAGAAACATCAATGTGATATATATCTTATAACATATTTAAAACCTATATCTGAAGATTGCCATGCAAGCAATTGAGCATCTCACTGCTATTGCAGTCACTCACATCATTAATGCTGTTATTTAGGCCAGGATAAAAGGAGAAACATTGACAAGTGGTCACCCCAGCATTGAAACAATACATGCTTCTGATCCATATTCATTACTGTCTTATGACTGGCCAGCTTTTCTAAGAAAGTTTAGAGCTCAGATTGCTCAATCTACATACCAATGATATGTTGACTTGTATCTGAAATGTAAATCTACCACTGGTTATGGGCTAACCAAAAGACAGAAGACCACCAATCTTTTATTAGTCCATAGTAACTCATTAGCCAGGAACTCCAAAGCCCAGAGTCCAGAGCCAGCCCCTTTAATCCAAACCTCTTCCACACAGAATTGGTGGAAGTCATCAAATAAAAAAAAAAAGCAAAGGAAATAATAGCACATATCTCTGATATTATGCCATGTACCTCATGCAGGCTTTATGTTATACTAGTCTAGTACGACAAGCAGTCCCAGTTACAATCTCATAACTGTATTATACCACCCTAATCAGTTATCTGATATCAGTAGGATTTGGGCATGCATATGGCATTAATTGCAAGCTTAAAGTCAGAATTAAAGCCAACCTAATTCAAAATTCCAGGAGGGAAAGTAGCAATGTGATCCATGATAGGCAGAATGAAGAAAAGAAGAAAAAACATTATTTAAGTATACATCTCCAATTCATTGAATGCATTAGCAAAGCTGACAACCACAAAGGATACACTATCACCAGAACTTGATAGCATGTTGTTGAATCCTATGTTATTCTGCCATCATGACCTACTAATTGCTAACCAACAACTGAAGAAGCTCAAACAATAGTAGATGTTGAAGGCTATGTGTTGTAAACAGCAAGTTGAGTCATGCAACAAGATGTACTTAATAGAGATAAGCAGCACCAGAGAAGATTATCTAGGACCACACTCCAACTGGATTCATCAGTTGAGTAGATTGTGGCTGGATGTAATAAAAAAGGAAGTTACATCAGAACAACATGGTGCTCTGGTCTCTTGAGGGGGTCAATTTGAACAGGGACCTGGTGATAGTGAACAAACCATGAACAGAGGATCTATAAGCAATAGTGAAGTATGATGACTGAGGAGTTGTATATATAATGAACCAATTTCATCTCAAACAACAGCTGAGTGTTTTTATTATGTGTAAGGCTGGACATTCTATTACATTTTATGCCATGCTATGTATACTGGAAATAAAAGTATAACATATTTGAAAATTCTATGGAAGGGTAAATTCTCCTAACACTACAAACATAGAGAAATAAGATGTAGGAACAAATGAGAAATTGGAAGCTTGAAGTGAGAACCAGTCCAGTTTGAAATTTCTAGAGGAAAAATGAAAAAATAGCAATAAGCAAGCAAGGCAGAGAAAAAAAACTACAAGTATTAAGTATACATTTTTCCAGCATGGGTAAAGATCAATAATGCTATAATATGACTTATAAAAGGCTGTATGTGATGAGGTTTTTTTTGGCAGAGAATGAGCAGATCATGTCATGGTATTTAAGAACCACACTGCTTTGATTGCATGTCACACAGTAGATCCAGAATATTGGCTACATGTGGGTGGATGGAAACCAAGGACACATCAAAACACTTCCCTTTGATCTATTCCTCCCTGTTGAGGGCTTGGCAATTGATTCACACTCTGTGTGGTTGGTTGAGGTATATAGCTAAAGGAATAAGTCCAATGTGTAGTCAAGGAGAGCATGGCTATGCTTACCTCTGGTATTAGTGCATTCATATAAAGGGTGTCTAAATAGAAAAGAGTAATAAGTGTAGGTAAGATGTGTCTACTGAATAACCACAATGGACTGGATCTGCTATTTCACCTACTTGCCAGTGGTTCCTTCTCTTCTTGCCTCATCTGAATAGCACTGTTTGAACAAACCATTCAGGAAGTGCCCTCTTTGATAAGGTCATGCAATAAGAACATGAAAGTTACACTAGACAATACCACCCTGTTACCAATCTCAGGGCATATAGTAGGTAGAGAATTTCTTCATTTCATTGTTGCTGCACCTCAGCCAGTTTCACCCAGACTCTATCACATTTGTGACTGCTTTAATGAAGTCAGCTGTTAGTTTGAACAAAGATTCTCTAAAGTGAGCAGCAACTACAGTTTCTAGTGTATCTGCACATAAAAAGTGCCCTAAGAAGGGTAATTTTGATTTGTGTATATCATTTGATTCTCATGAGGATCTGATAATGTAGTATATCAGTGTTCAAAACAGATAATGAGATAAATGATGGTTTGTCCACTGGTAAGGCAGGAAATGGTAATGGAAGAACTTGAAAGACTTAAAAGAAAGGTAATTCATCTTTCATTCACCATTATAGTTTCTAATAGATTCTATATATTAGGTGCTTCTGCTTGCTCTCACCAGCAGCCCTAGACCAATGATGTAGATGTCCCATTATTTAAAGTCAAGAACATAACCTTAGCAGAAAATGAAGATATTATTCATCATTGCAGATAAGCATTATTATAATTGTACTAATGCCTTGCTTGCAGTGGCTTTATATCTGGCTACTAGCATTACTGATACAGAGGAGATATTAGCAAGTGAAGAGGCAATCTTGAAATCTGAGCATAGTTTCAATGACAGTAATTAGAATGATACTAAAGAGCATTTTGATGAGCAAACAGAAACAGAGAATGAGATTCTGAAGAAGACAGCAGTCCATCTTCACAACAAGGTTGCAACTTGAACAAGTTATACTACATCATTTGGACCAAGACCACCTATCAAACACAACCAGACTTCTACCACCTTTAGGTTAGGCAAGAAAAATTGAACCAATAATACTAATAGCAAATGGAAGGTTCAGCAAGAAATGGAGGTATGCATTCCATAATCTATGCAGCTCTAATATTAATAACTTTTGACAGCCATATTGAGCCACTATCCTTGCTATCAGTGCTATTCCTCAACCAAAGTCTAAGCCTACTGATGGCACAAAATGCAAGGAAGCTGCTATAGATGGAATTAATTCAAGTATGAAACCAGCTGCACAGAGCAATCATCCAACCATCACTGACCACTAGAAGGCAACATGGGACATCTATGACCTATTCTATTCCAAGGGATGGGGGGCTGCTTTTACCTTGCTTGCTCAGTGCTAGACAGTTTAGAATGTCACTTAAGTAGCCATGATACAGGCTGTATACCACTTGCTTACCATCAATGGACTTTCTTACACTAGTAAGAGGAGTGCAATTAGAAAGTCTGCTTTTCTGAATAGTGCAACTAAGCTTGGGCTTTCAGTGATGGTATAGTGGATGAAAGCAGACTCTAAATACATGAAGAATCTAGTTTTCTTGATATGTAAATGACCACCATTCTACTTTGAGCTACTAGAAATGACATTGCCCTCACCAGGTAATCTAGTCTTACTCATCAAGGAATGTATAGTCAAAGAAACCTCTTTGATGAACTATGCTTATTGTAATTGACATTACTTATAGTGAAAAGCAATAGCCACATGGATTAGTGGAAGAACATGCTAATAGTCTGCAGTGTAATATATATATATATATTGGTATGACAGATATATATATTAGCACAACAGACATATATACTAGCATAATAGATTTATGAAAGCATGTAGTGTTTGTTAGATAGAATGAGAGGTGGTTAAACCACAGTGTACCATGCCTTGACAAGAGGGCTGAGTCAAAAATCCAACAGAGTAAGGGTCAAGAACATAGAAATTTGGTGCATAACAGATATTTAAAGTGAGTGCTTTATATTGGCAATCAGTAATACAGAAAGTTGAGTGTAATAAAAAGTTAGTTGGTATTTGTCACACCAAGCATTGCAGTGTAACTGATAAAGTTATTAGTGTTTGTTAGTTAATGCAATAGACTAGCTCATAACACATAGGGTAGTAATGCATAAGGTTTGGAAGCTGGATTTGACTTGTCTCTCAGCCAAAATATCCTATCATAATTCATAATTCTCATAATGATGCATCAATTTTTGTCATTCACAGCACCCATTGTCTTCCAAGTAAATGGGAAAGCTTTACAAGAAAATACAATAAATACACATGTGTAATAAGTGTGATCTAATCTGAAAGCAGTGGCAGTGGCAACAATGCCTCAATGAATGCTATGCAAGCCTGCTCAATACAATCTAGAAAACCCTTGATAATTGACTGATAATACTAAAGGTGACTCTTCCACTCTGCCTTTTTTCACCATAACTAGCTTTGGGGTAGGATTGCTTGGATTAGTCTAAGGTGCTAGACCTTGCATCAAGGACTGGAATTTCTGCTTAGCCAAATTAGACCAAACCAAAATGTAAATACTGATGCCTTCCAGACATTAGATAGTGGAAAGAAAGAGATGAGCTTGTATTGATTGGATGCCACATGTGCTAGACCACCTAAGGAAGAAATAAGCATTGCTAAAAGATAGAATGAAACAAATAAAACATACCACTTTGAATTTGGAAATATCTATACAACAGCTTAATCTCATCATTGGAGACCATGTCCTTGATGAAGACAATGCCTGGGTTACCAAGTACTGGCTCATACAGACACAGATTCTTTCTTAATGTTTTTATTCAGCTATAAGCCTATTGATATATCCAAGCCAAGAGTAGGTTAAGAAAGAGATGGAATGGAAATGTGCAGAGAAATGACACAAGAAGAAGGTGAAACAGTGCATATACTGTATAAGAAATGTGGCTCCATTCATTTCTCTCATTGGAGCTAGAATAGCAGAGGTGTATGGGAGGTCAAAGAGTGGGTTTCATGAACTGCAACACTTCCTTGAGAGTGATAGAAATGCAATTGTGAAATGGAGTGTCATTGTATGCCTTCATAAAACTAAGGAATGGATGCATGTAATGGTCATAACTGAGGATGAGAGGCTAGTTGCAAAGGGGAGAAGATAAAAGATTAGAGCATATATGATGTGGCTCAAAGTTCATCTATAATTAGAGAACTATAAAAGCATACCACAATTTTGGTTCCTAACTATTATAACATCCATAATGCTTTGGCAATTTGTAGACTAAAGCTATATGCAAAGGACTCAATCTTTACATTACCATGGTCTGTCACATACTGTCATGCTCATTGTCAGGCATGCATGTCAAGTAAATCATAGTAATAAATTCATAAGTAGTGATTAATGAAGATGGGGTGTCTGTCATAATGCACCTGCTCTATTTGCAATGATTACTCTTAGTCAGTCATGCTAATGGATAGGTCCATTATGCAATAGTTATGTTAATCACACTTACTACCCCCTTTAGCTAGGATCCTACATAAGAACAGTTGTAGAGGGAACTGCTGTTAATGTTTATTAGATTATGTACTTAGCTTTGAGTCTATGCTCTTGTTTTGTATATCAGTCATGCCATAATCATTTCTAATTGGCACACTACTAATATGTCCATTATGTGACCTATCACTATGCTAATGACTATATCAGTCATGCAACATAATTAGTCAGTAACACTCTCCCACAATAGATCATGTGACCATATGATTAATTTGTCATCATTCTTGAATTCAGTTGTGCTTCAAATTGACCACCACAATTCAAACTATCCATTTTCCATTAACATTCTACATATTACATGAGTAGCTAGAGTCTGCTACTTAGGATGAATGGATATAAGGGTTGACTAGGCTGAGGGATACTCAAAGATGCTGGAGATCAGGAGATACAGTGCATGCAGTGAACTCAAGACTACATGTTATTGCATAGACCAAGAATAAGAAATACAATATAGGGCACTGTGGTATAAGTACTACAATGAAACACCATAAAATATAATGGAAGATGGACAACTAAGCCATCATCAGAAAAACAACTGCAGAATGATAAGTGTCCTGAGATAACAGTAAAGAAAGCTATGAAGTTAAGGAAAGAAAAGCTGTGGAATGTGGGGCCACCATCAGGATGAAGTAATGTTCTGTATACTAAATGAAGAAAGGTGGAACATACTGCAGTATGAGGATGGAAAGAAGGAACATGTGATGATAAAGAAGGAAAATTGTAACAATACCCCCTTCATACACTAGAAGCCCTGCCTCTAGTACTCTATTTCTATATGGATTATTTATAAATTGCTGTTGCCTAAGATATAGTGTAATGCTTATATGAACAATTGTCTCAGATGTGTCCAGGCATATTGCAAGTTGAGCAAACTTGCTGAGGACAAAAGTGAGGTCCATGCCCCCAATTGAGGTAGAAGAAGCACTGGATGTGAAGGCAATTTCAAGTGTTATGCCCAGGAGCCAGGGTGGAACAGGTGAAGCATTGGTACTGTGAGCAGTTTGCTTGATAGTGACCCATACCTCCACACTGAAAGCAGGTAGTGGTATCAGATGTGGGTGTGGGGGTATGGGTAGGTCAAAGAATACAATGAGGAGAAGATAGTATCCATTAACCATTAGGGAGGGTGAGGAGAAATTCTCTGTTAGTAGTGATTACCCCTTGATCAAGTTTAAAGGTGGATATTTCCAGTGGGCCTTCTGAGTCAAGGAAAACTGAGGATATGGAGAGGACATTGGTGGATAAAAGAGGAGGTGGTGGAGAGGAGATCCATTCTATGAGGAAAGAAATGGATAGGGTAGGTGATGCAGGAGTAGTAGTAAAAGGAGAAGAAGATATAGAAGAGGCAATAACATTATTTCTTATAAAAGAAAGAGATTCCAAATAGTGGTTCCATTCCTATAGCATAAGAGAAAGATAGATATGTCTAAAGGTAGGAAAGATCAATTCTAAGGCTATCATAGAAACATACATATCAAAATCAAATAATTATGGGATAGAGAGAATTCTTTTAGAGATTTCATTAATAGTAAGACATAGTGGAATATCAAACATAGGGGGAGTGTCAGTGGAGGTAGAATAATGATGATAATATTGAACACATATGGCTTTATAGAACAATTGCACTAGTTCCTATGTAACTTCATTCTCTTGATACAAAGGGAGAACTTCTATGGCATGGAGGAGCTGAAGGTCTGTGAGAATGGCATTGTAGAGAATGAAGATAGTAGAAGTAGGCAAAAAGATAGGCTGCACTTACAAGAATCTGAGTCAAGCATATCCAGATAATGAGGAAAAGATGGATAAGGTAGGCAAAAGCATATTCAAAGCAGGAGAGAATAACAGAATCAATGGGTATTTACTAACAAGATGGAAGTGTAGTAGCCCAATATATAGTGATGGCAATGGTGGTGAGGAGAATAAGAGTAAGGAGGATAATAGAGGCTATAAGGTGGATGTTGATGTGGTCCATGGTTGACCCCTGGCTATCATAGCAGATGGTGGTATTTATAATCTGTCAAAATGAAAGTGGTGTGATGGAGATTAACTTCAGGTTTCCAAGTGTTCTCTGATGGGGCATAGCCCTTTCACTTGATCAGGTATTGATAGTGACCAGAGGTACCTTTGTGGGCCAGAATGGCCTCAACTTCATACTCTTTTTTATCATCTATAATCTCTGAAGGGGATTCTAGGAACAACAGACCATGTGCTACAGTCTGTCTGAATGGAGAAAGGAGGGAAGTGTGGAATGTGTTATGAACCTTTCATGACTTGGGAAGCTTGAGATAATAGACAAGTGGCAATAAGACTTGGGTGAGTTCAAAAGGTCCTACTTGCTTGGGTGCAAGCTTTTTAGAGGGGAAAGGAATACAGAGGTGTGTGGCTTCTAGTCATACTTTGTCTTCTACTTTCCAAGGGAAGAATTTATACATTTGATGTTTAGTCATAGCTTGTTTGGTGGAACCATAGGCAGCCAATGCTTCATCTCTTGCTTTAACAAGGGATTCCATTCTAGTGGATAGAGCAGAAATGAAGATCTTAGTTAATGCAGAAAAGATTTTAGGCTTGTATTCCATTATAAGGCTAAACAGGGATTTCTAAGTGGACAAGTGAAGGTAGGAGTTGTGCTGGAATTCAGTGGTGGTAAGGACCTTGGTCCATTCATGGGGATTGTTGCCACAAAAAATCTGGAGGTAGGTCTCCATTTCTTGGTTGGTTCTTTTCATTTAACCATTAGTTTGTAAATGGTATGTGGTGGATAGTTTGACATTATTGTGGAGTAATCTTGCTAACTCTCAAGCAAGAGCAGAGGCAAATTGTGGTCCTCAATCAGAGATAATAGAGTTCTATACTCCAAACTATTTGAATACATAGTCATAAAAGAGATGAGCTATGCCTAGTGTGTCAATTGTTTTGTGACAAGAAATGAGAATTACCTCCTTTGTAAGTCCATGGTTGACCACAACCATGATAGAATTGAAGCCTTCTAATATAGGCAGATCAGTGACAAGGTTGATAGAAAGTTGCTTAAATAAAAGGGTGGCAACAGAGAGAATAGATGTTAACAGTGATGGAGTGGGGTGAGTGTTGGCCTTGGATGTCTGACAAGTGACACATCCAGTGATGAAGTTTTTAACAAACACTACAAGGCCTAGTCACCAGAAGTCTCTCTCTAGTAGAATCTTAATGTGAAACTGACCCATATGTCTAGTGGTTGGAGAGAAGTGGATGGTATGGAGCAAAAAGAACTAGTGTTCAGGGGGAACATATAACCTGTCTTTGTAAAATAGGTGACTGTTATTGAACTTCTAGTCCAATATGGCTGATCTGAGAAAAAAGAAGAAACCTGGCTATAGAGCTTTAAGGGTACAAAGAACTAAAAGGTCAGAGGCAGAAGAGAGTTGGATTTTGTGGAGAAATGCAGTGTTAAGGGCTTGAATGATGACTGGTTCAGAAATAATGGAGGTATTAATGTTGTCATTGAAAGTGTCTAGAAGGAAATGGTGTAATAATGCATTGGCAGGGTCCATCTTGGTGCCTGGCATAACTTGCCACATGAGATCATAGTTCTATAGAAATAAAGACCAGTGTGTTTGTTGTCTGAATAGTTTCCTTGGGTCCCAAACATAAGACAGGTTTTTGTGATTAGTGATGATGGTGACTAGATATACTGTGCCTACTAAGTACTGCCTCCATTCCTCCAGTGCTAGAATGACTATGAGGAGCTCTTTGTCATAGATATCATAGTTCCATTCTGTAGAAGAAAAGGTCTTGGAGAAATAGACATAGGAATGGAGGTCACCATTTGCATTATTTTAAAGGAGAACAGCTCCAGCTGCCATGAGTGAGGCATCTGTTATGATGGAGAAGGACTTAGTGGTGTTTAGAAGAGCAAGAACTAGAACAGAAACAAAGGCATCTTTAAGCAGTTCAAAGGTGGTCTGCTGCTAAGAGGTCCACTTCCATGCTTTGTTCTTTCTTGTAAGGAGAATAAGGGGTACTATGATATTGAAGAAGTTAGAAATGAATTTTCTATAAAAGTTGGCAATTCCTAAGAAACTGCAGATCTCTTTGACCAAGGTGGGTGGCTGCCATTCTTTAATGGCTGTAAGCTTTATGGAGTCCATCTTCAGTTCTCCTTATCTAATGATCATTCCAAGATACTCTATGGTGGGTGTGTTGAATGAACACTTTGACAACTTTAACAATAGCTGGTGCTCCTGCAGATAATCAAGCACCTGTTTGGTTCATTGGTGATGCAGTTTTACATCATCTTTTGTATGAATTCCAATATTGTCCATGTAAATCTTTAGCCATCCTTCAGCTAACAGGTTGGCAAAAATATGGTTCATAAATGCCTGGAATATGGAAGGTGCATTATAGAATTCAAAGAATATGATGGTGGGCTCATAAAGTCCAAGAGGAGTGATAAAGGTAGCTTCTCATTGATCTCCCTCTTGAATATGAATGTTGTTATATCCCCAACATATGTCTAGCTTGATGAATAGTATGGATTTTTTCATGTTATTGATGAGATCAGAGATAAGGGGTAAAGGGTAGGCATTGTGAATGGTGTGTGAATTGAGATATTGGTAATTCTGGCATGGACAGAGTGTGCTGTCTTTCTTTGGAACAAAAAAGAAAGGGGATGTCTGTAGGGATTTTAAGAAAAGGATATGACTAGTCTTTAGATTTTTATTTATGAAGGTTTGGCATGCTTCCTTCTCCTTGGGGTTCAATGGATACACTTTGGCTATCTTTGAAAGAAATGAGGATTTCAAGTCAATGGTGTGGTTATAGGGGCAATAAAGGGGTAAAGTATTGAAGGTGGTCTTAGAGAATATGTTCTTATATTTCTGACACCATTTTAGAAGAGTGGTTTGCTTGAAGAGGTTTTCCTGGATGAGTTGGATGGATATCATAAGCTTATTCAGGCTCTCTTTGAGATGATCCTATAGAAGCAGAAGGAATTTAGTCCTCCAGTCCACCTGGGGGTTCCACTTCCACAGTCAAGGCATCCCAAGGATCATCTGCTTTTTGTCAAGCCCTAGGACTAACAGATCCACATTATCCAAGAAGTCTTTGTATGGAAGCTCAGCCTTGAGCTTCACTTTGATAGTGCTATGGTGGTTTTTTGTTCCATCCACATTCTAGGCTAATATGGGTTCTAAGAGGACTCTAATGCCCTTGTGGAGAGAAGGGACAAGGAAGAAGTTAATGAAATTGCCTGTGGCCCTACTATTGATTAATGCAATTGTTTTAACAGTTTTAGACTGGACCTAGAGTCAAATGAAGATTCTGATTGTCCTATAGCTAGGCAGTCCTACTAATATATGGGAGGGAGATGTTGATACATCCTCTCCTTCTAAAAAGACAATGTAGGACTCTGTTTATCAGGCAAGTCTTTATAACATGTCTAGAGAATCTAAAGAATCTCATTCTTATTTTTTCTCTAGATCTGGAGCTGTTGAACAAAGGTCTGCAAAGCAGAGAGGATGGGGGCTCATGAAGATGTGGGGACATTGGGGGTAGTGTGGAGTGCTAGGGATGGAACTGTGGTTGTAGTAGCAATGGTTTGGATCTGGAGATTGTGGGGAAATGAGCAACACTAGGTAGCATTATGACCTGTGCACTGGCATCAAAAGCAGCATTCTTTTTTAATGCACTTGGCTCTTTCCTGGGGGGTTAACTTGATAAGTCAAATAGCATTAATATCCATAGCATTGGAGTCTCTGGGGGTTCTGGAGAGGGAAGGGGTGGTTTTGCCTTTCTTCAAGACATTAATGTGAGCTTGCTGGATATGGAAGGTCTTGGCCTTTTCAAGCCATTCCCCAATGAGGGTGGGGACTTTATCCATCAACAGAATCATGATGGCAAGTCTCTAATCAAGACCAAGGGAGAATGAGTTAATGAGCATAGTGTGGTTGGTGATTCCTGCTCATATGGCTAGATTCTGAAACTCTGTGATATACTTCTGAAATCCATTATCAATCTTTTCATTGGATCTGTGTACAAGCTTGGATAGGGCAAGATGAGTAGTGGCTTTGGTGTCAAAGGGGAAGAATGTTTCTTTAAAGTTCTCAACAAACTTGTTGAAAGTCTTTTCAAAGGCAAGGGTAGTGGCATCAGCCAGCTTATCATACCACATCTTGGAGAAAGGGATTTCTCAACCCTTACTGAGCTTGTTGAGTGTGGTCATGATTTGGGTGTTGTCATTAATGTAAAGTGTAGGGTTAATGGTGAAGTAGGCTTTCATAGCCTTAATTCAATAAGTGGCATCATCTGGATCATCTGAGAA
Organism: Xerocomus alliaceus; assembly: GCA_038094415.1. Lineage (NCBI taxonomy): Eukaryota > Fungi > Basidiomycota > Agaricomycetes > Boletales > Boletaceae > Xerocomus > Xerocomus alliaceus. The sequence goes on along the minus strand of JBBPUB010000222.1, from coordinate 8,944 downwards.
GTTAGCAGGGAGAGCTGCCTTAAGTTCTATGGTGTGAGTAAACATGTGGATACTAGAAGTGACTAAGAATGGAGTGCAAGTGGAGATCTGTGGGATCTGTGGATATGAAGATGCTAGAGGGGTTCTAGATCTAGAGTATGAGAAGGTTCCTATGGGGGTAACATGAAGGAATCCAGGGAGTCATCTAGATCTAGGGGCAGGGGATGCTGGGAGCATAGATTCTGAGTTAGAGTCTGAGTTATCAAAAAGCCCATGGGCACAAAAGAAGGGTCTTTAAGATATGGTGGTTCAGTGGGGATGTATTCAACTCTTAGAAAAGAAAGATGTAGAAGATTCTTGGTCTTTTGTTATGTAAGTAGTCAGAGTCTGCTACTTAAAATGAATGGGTATGAGGGTTGACTAGGCCAATGGATACTTGGAGTTGCTGGAAATTAGGGGACATGGTACAGTGACTGTAGCAAACTTAAGACTATGTGTTATTGCATAGATCAAGAATGACAAATATAATATAGAGCATTGTGGTATAAGTACTACAATGGAACATCATAGAACATGATGAAAGATGGACAACTAAGCCATTATCAGAGAGATGACTGCAGAGTGATGAGTGTTTCAAGATAACAGTAAAAAAAGCTATGAAGTTAAGAAAAGGAAAGCTGTAGAATATAGGGCCACCACCAGGATGAAGTAATGTTCTGTATACCAAATGAAGAAAGGTAAAACATACTATAATGTAAGAATGGAAAGAAGGAACACATGACAATGAAAAAGGAAAATTGTAATAGAAGGTGAATGAGGCAACAGAGAGGATATGGAGCACTTTGAAAGTATTGAAGGTGAAAGAGGCACTTGCTTCATTGGTATAGTGTGCTTTTCTTTCTTTGGCCTTTTCTTTGCCCTTATCTGAGTGTTTGCTGCAGTGGGTCTTTTTTTTCTTCTCACTATCCTTTTCTTATTGTTGTTGTTGTTGTTGTGCTCTGGATGCACTCTGGCCTTGTTGGACTAGCTGCTTTTCTTAACACTGTTGTTGTTGGAAGAACTGGAGGTCATTCCCCTTTTTTTTTATCATGCTTACTTTTTGCACACACTTTTAGCCCTTTGACAAGATCTTAGTTTGCTTGGTCTGTTGCCAAGCAAGTATTATCATCTCCTCCAGTTCAGCCATTGATATTAATACATCTTCTGTTTTGAAGGTTTTGCCTACTTTCTTTTTTTCTTTGATAGATACCTTTATTGCTTTGATCTTCCTTTGGTTTATGATCTGTGTCATGATATTCATGTAGGAAGGTAGTTTTAAAATTGTGAGCAGCAATTGATACATTGTATCAAGGGGGTGATGGTACTTAGTAAGGCAGGTGAAATATGCATTAATCTTGACAAAAGCTGGTGCAGAATGCACAGTGGTTGGGATGATAGTATCAAGAAGGGCTTTGAATTTGAGATAAATGGTAATAAGAGATGAAGTGAAGAATTGGTTCTTAAGACCTTCCCAGATCTCTTTTGAAGTGACAGAGAATTACCAGTGATTTTAAAGGGCTGGGTCCATCTTGAGAATGAGAAATTCAATGGTCTTCTTATTGTTAGTCTCTCATGTTTCTTTCTTATCACCTTCTTCTAGGAAGTTAGTTCTGATGAGATAAAATACTGTAAGGAACATCAGAAATGCCCTCATCTTGGGGGCTCATTGAAAATAGTTGGTGCCATTGAGAGTGGGAATGGAATCAATCATTGAAGTGGATCCATTGTTAATCATTTTTGGTGATAGAAGGTGATATAAAGAGTTTCTGACAATAAAGGTGTTAGCTAAGCTTAATAATAGTAGAGTGGAGTAGAAGTGTGCCCATGCACTAGAAATCTCTGTGGACATAGTAACCCCATTTAGAGTGCATGGTCCATCACACCAATATGGCATTTATTGCACATAAAGAGCAATTATATAAGGATGGCATATAGCACACTTCCAAGGCATTAGAGTGGTTAATGTGGATGTCTGCACAGATAGAAACTTCTAAAGCTAAGCCAGGCACTAAAAGTGCACACAGCTGTTGCTACTAGGGCTTATAATCTATTGAACATACAGGAGTAGTGTGTCAAGTCCAGGTCCTCCAGACAAGTTCAACAATGTCCAGAATAGAGTTGCAACAGAAGAGTGAGGAAAGAATGGGCAGAATGGAGGGGGCAAGGATGTTTGGCACAGGACTTATGTGTTGCATCCTTATACTCATTATCCTTGGAGTTAAAGGTCAGATGAGTGCAGAGCTCAAGGTTGGAAGTGTGAGAAGGAGACTAATTTGATATTCAAACTGAAGTACAGTGGCTCAAAAAAGTGTCCTAATGTTGGGCCATTTTGAACAAATGAATCAATTGCCAAAGATATGGGACAAACAAGATCAAACACTTGCAGGGTTAAAAATAGTACTTGCTCTTGGCATTCTAACACCACTTAGATCATGTGATTTGGTTGTCATGGCACTAAGATATAGCCATTTTAAAATGACATGTTATTGGAACACTTATTTGAGCATTTTTTCAGATCTAGACTTTTAGTATTTGGTGGGCCCTTCTTTGACCCTTATCACTGCCTCTAACCTTCTAGGTATACTTTCAATCAATCTTTGGCACTCCTCAACCTCAATCCTGCCCCACTCCACCACAATTCTCTTTCAAAGCTCCCATACTCCTTTTCATGGTCTTGGATAGTGTGACAATCCTTGCTGTCTCATATATGGTCTCTGGTAGACTCTTCATTGCAATGGACTTAACAAATACTTTTTGCTTAATCTTATCTTATCATTTCATGACTAATCTGATCATGCTTATCTTCTGCTCTTCTTCCCGATCAGATCTATCTCCATTTGGCTATTCTTTACCATGGTTATTATCATATCCCTTCTGATTTTCTAACGTGTGTAGTCAATGCCCTTTTAATCACTGCATGATTCTTTTCATTTCCATGCTGTGCATGGCTATGGCACAGCCCAGTTCATTACTGCTGCTGCAGCTTCTCTTCCATTTGATCTGCCACCCACAGTATCAAACATGTTATTCATTTCCGCTCCCCTAAGCCCAAGAGACTGTGGTATGCCTTTATCACTATTGAATAGCTACAACATGGACTATTACCTTAGATGCATCCCTACTACATAGGCATAGCATTCTACCTAATCAGATATTAGGGTTAGACAAACATGTACAAATAGTATAGTAGTATATAAACCCCAAGGACAATGCTGGGTAGATCCCCAGTCTAGTCTCTTGGTTTTCACCTGAACTTGACTACTAAGCCTCAAAGCCCTCAAACTCTCTACTAATCATAGTGAGTTAGTACTTTCTTTTTCTTTTTAGCTGATAGTTGTAGTAGAGCTGGTTCCAAGTTCCCTTTCGGGTTCAGCCATTTCATTAGACTAGACTCTTATTTTCTCTAGTGCCCCCTCTACTATAGGACCAGTACTAACGAGTGCTAGTGTCCTTCCCCCAGTTCCACCACTCCCTTTATCCCTTCATTGTCGGTCGCCAACAGGCAGAGCTGAGAGAAGGGCAAGAACAGGCCATACAGGTCCCAGATGGTGGGAACAGATCCATCTCACCAGCAACCGCCTTCTTATGAGAATTAGAAGGTTCTTTACCCAGATTCCCCTATTAGGACTCAATCATGAAAGATACGATCAACGGAGATGTGAGATCAGAGATCGGCTGTGAAGAGAGTACATCACCAGCCACCAACTTGAAGGAAGAGGACATAGTCGTCCCCCTTATAATATCCACCCCTATGAAAGAAGAGAGAGAAGAAGACAGCCCAGACCTCCTTCTTCCACCTACCCCCAACCCGAACGACTGCAGCCCAGGTTCAAGTATTACTGATGTCGCAGATTGGTTACCACTGCAGAGGCTGCCCTCCAAAGAAGAGAGGGGATTTTATGCTATAGCTTTGACAGTACAGGCAAATTTCTATAGCCATATCTTCAACCTTTCAAGACACCACCTATCTGAAGGGTGGTCAGAATATGAGTTCGAAGAAGCTCCACCACTGCCTAAGAAAAGACAAAGAAGGCAATATCAACAGGAGATAAAAAGGGGTATAGAAAGGGGAAGCAGGATTAGATTACAAAATATCCCTGCACGATTATACAAATACTGAATGCAATTGATCATCACTCTTCTTCTATTCAGTTTGATTTTTTACATCATCACAATCTATTTCCTCAGGTGGATTGCCAAGTACTTCACAGATTCACAAGTCCCCATTCTCTTCATAGGAAACTGAAGCAGAACTTTTTGCACACCTTACTCCGCCTTTATTGGAGTAGTACCTGCAACCAACACTACCTCAGACAGTTGGATCTTTGGAGAAGGACTCCAACAACGCCACAACTGTCAGAACTATTAAATGATCTCAATGTTTGAGCTCATTCTTGCCACCATAGTAGGACTTTTCCTAGTAACCCTCGCATTCATCTGCTGGATCATAAAACAAGTTGTTGAACACAATGCACCCATACTTGCAGTAGTACACATATACAAGACCGAAGAAAATCCGTTTGGAATAAGCTTTGGCATAGTAAGCCTGACTAAAGCCTCCAGAGATAATTGGAGATACTGCAGAGGTTGGTTTAACGAAAACAATTGGCACGTTCCAGAGTTAGTAAGATTGGATCAAGAAGATGATAATGCCACAATTGCTGCCTTTGATTAAACTATGGCATTACCCAAACATCTATCCAATGCACTCGATGCGCTAGCTGGATCTTTCAAAAACAATTTATCCCAATTGGGAATCCATCTGAAAGAGTATCTAGATATTCATAGCCAGGCTATGGAACAAATATTACGAGAAAACAAGAAACTGCGAGAAGACATGGAAGAAATGGAGGAACAAGTCAAATCTAACCCCTTTTCCCATGGAAATGTCTGAATCACTAAGATTGTGGCCAATCTGGGAGAATATGATGGAACAAGAGGAAGGAAGTTTGAAGAATGGTGAACAAAAGCTCAAGTATGGAGACAAGAAAACATAGGAGCACTCCATGGAGAGGCCAGAGTAAAAGCCATCCTTTCTCGAATGACCAAAGGAGATGCAGGAGCATTCACCTAAGCCCATCTGAATAAAATCCTAAAAGGGGATACCACAGATTGGCCAGAGTTTAAAAAGCTCATAGAACTTCATTTCTGCCTAACCAATGAGAAAGAATGGGCAAGAAGACAGATTGAGAATCTGAAGCAAACCGATAAGATGACAGTAGTTCAGTATCTTGTAAAACTTGAAAATTACCTAGCAACAGCCAAATACGATGGAGATCATATCTTGCAAATCATGGAAAGAAACATGAATCAAGATATGGTCAAATATCTATTCTTACAAGATGAACAATATGAAGATTGTGCTATGTTCATGAAAAAGGTGAAAGAGTACAGGGAAAGACAGGAACTGTTAGGATTTATTAGGTGAGGAACGGCCGAACGAATCTCTAGACCCCAGCGAGATCCAAATGCCATGAATGTAGATGCTGTCCAAAAGGGGCAAGACTCAAGAAGACCCCTAAAATGTTTCAATTGTCAAGGACCTCATGTAGCATCAAAATGCCCTAAATCCAAAAAGGCATGTGACAAATGCAAATTCCTCGGAGGAGGACATGCTAAATGGTGCGCTATGGGACTTCCCTCTTGCAAAATCTATGAAATGAGTGGAGCGTCCAAACCAGAAACAAAGGAAGACAAAGGAAAAGGGAGAGACTGGAGCAAATCCATTGCTGGCATGGGCTTTGATGAAGCTTGAGCCTGGTTCCAGGACTACAAAACCATCTCCAAAAAGGAAAAAGAATAGGGCAACCCCTAAAGTCTGGGAAAGGAGGAAGCCCAAACCAATATGCTATTCTAGAAATAGAAGAAACTTTATCTTTGCTGTCATGTGGGTCTCATCTAGAAGATGAGCTTGGCTGGGACAAAACACTGGTGCTTGATTCGCATATAACCAAAACAAAGAAAGTTTTCCCAGACATAGTGGAGATTAGAAGTATGGAAACTTCTAACCCCACCCCCGAACAGAAACAACATGACATAAGAATCATATATCCAATGCTAACAGAAGCAGATCTAGATGATCTCATACCCAAATCAAAAGATAAAGAATTTCATTTCCTAAGAACGATTAATCTACAGAAGGATATAGTTCTCCCGATAAAGATTACCCTGAAACTTAACATACCATTCACTAAAACATCCACCCTCCTGGACTCTGGAGCAAATGTGATCTTTATTGATGAAAAATTTGCACAGCGTCTTCATTTACCTTTAACTCCTTTATGACATCCTATAGCAGTGTATAATGCTGATGGTACTTTGAATGCTGCAGGAAAAATAACACATAACTGTTAGCTTGTTATGGAATATGAAGGTCATCATGAGAAATTGACAGCAGAGGTCACTGATTTAGGAAAGTTTGAATTTATTCTGGGATATGAGTGGTTACAGTGCCACAACCCAGATATAGATTGGACTACTGGGTCAGTTAGATTGATGAGATGTCCCCAGCACTGTCGAAATCTCCAGCAAGATGATTCCACCCTGAGCAAGTTTTTACAAATGCTACAGAAAGAACAGCTAGATCAAAGTTATCAGATGTATCATTGGATAAACTTCTTAGAAAGGAATAAGGAAAAGGAACAAGTAATGGAACGAGTACAACCTAAAGAAGTTCCCCCTGAGCAACTAGTTCCAAAAGAGTATCATGATTATCTTACGGTTTTCTTGAAAAAGGATTCTGAAAGAATGCCCTTATGAAAACCTTGGGATCATGCAATAGATTTGCAAGAAAATTTTGAACCCAAGAAAGAAAGAATAATACCCCTGTCCATAGACAAACAAGAAGAAGTAACAGCTTTTCTGGATGAACAGCTGCAAAAGGGATATATTTGCCCTTCAAAGTCACCTCAAACATCACCAGTTTTCTTCATTCCAAAGAAGGATGGAGGAAAATGAATGGTACAAGACTATCAGTATCTCAATGAAAGAACCATCAAAAACAATTATCCATTATCCCTTATATTGCAATTAGTCAATAAACTTAAAGATGCTAAATTATTTACCAAAATGGACCTTAGATGGGGATACAACAATGTATGCATCAAAGAAGGGGATGAATGGAAAGCTGCCTTCATATGCTTCTGAGGAGCATATGAACCCTTAGTAATGTATTTTGGACTATGCAATTCTCCAGCAACCTTTTAAGCAATGATGAATGAAATCTTTGCAGACATGGACGATGTTATAGTCATCTACATTGATGATCTTTTGATATTTACAAAAACAGATAATCCAAAGGAACATGACAAGATTGTACAAGAAGTGCTCAAAAGGCTTATGAAGAATAACCTCTTTGTGAAAGCCCCCAAATGTCACTTTTGTGTCACAGAAGTAGATTTTCTGGGCATGATTGTGGGAAAGAATGGCATTTCTATGGATCCAAAGAAGGTTGAGGCTATAACACATTGGCCCATTCCCACGAACCTCAAAGGAGTACAAAGCTTTCTAGAATTAGCTAATTTTTATCGAAGATTCATCTCAGATTTCTCTTAAGTGGCTAGACCACTTAACGATCTATTAAAAAAGGAAACTCCCTTTGAATGGGGAATGTTACAACTCAAAGTGTTTGAGACGCTAAAGAATGCTTTCATTATGGCACCAGTATTGGCATACCTAGATATTGATTGTGAATTTCATTTAGAAGCTGATGCCTCAGACTACACTACCGGAGCTGTGCTTTCGGTGAAGAAGGAAGAAAAGTGGCATTTTGTTGCCTACACATCACACAGCATGCAACCAGCAGAATGAAATTACCCTATCTCCAATAAAGAGATGCTTTCCATAATAGGGGCATTGAAGGAATGGAGGCATTATCTCAAAGGAGCTAGGCATCCTATAGAGGTCTGAAATGATCATCAGAACCTCCAATGGTATCAAACAAGGCAAGATCTCAATCGAAGACAAGCTAGATGGGCACAATACTTATCCAGATTTCATCTTAAATGGATTCATAAGCCAGGAGCAACCATGGGAAAAGCAGATGCTCTCTCTAGACGAGAAGATTATGCTGCAGGAATTGAAAATGACAATAAAGGAGTTTTAGTCATACCACCAGAGCAGATCAGATCTATGGAGCAAGGCCCTCCAATTCTTATCTCCAATGAAGGTGAACGACTAAATAAATCTATATTCAATAAACTTTGTAAGCTAATGGAGAAGGATACCATATATCTTGGCAGAAAACACTTTTTACTTGAAAAAGAAGATGGCTTGTTGCATGATCTGCAAGGCTGCATATATGTACCCAATTCTGCTCTGATTAAGATGGACATACTTAGATTATACCACGATTCTCCTATTGCAGGTCATCCAGGATACAAGAAAACTCTAGAATTGATTTCCAGATTCTATTGGTGGCCAGGAATATCCTCTTTTGTAAGAGAATATGTAAGCCACTGTAATCAATGTCAGCACTTTAAGGGATCCAATAAGGCCCCTAGTGGTCTGTTGCAACCCCTTCCTATTCCAGAAAGGCCATGGAGCCATATCTCTGCAGATTTCATCACCAATCTACCTAAGTCTAGATCATTTGACTCTATTCTCACCATCGTAGATCAATTTTCAAAAGAAGTTGAACTCATTCTGTGCACCAAGCAGTGTAGTGCCTTGGAGACAGCACAACTTTTTCTTAATCACATGTGGAAGTATCATGGACTTCCATCCTCTATTGTTTCAGATCAAGGTCTGCAATTTGCTGTGCAAGTAATGACAGAAATTAACAAAGCCTTATCTATTGAAACAAAACTAAGTACAGCGTTTCATCCACAAACAGATGGACAATCTGAGATTGTTAATAAAGAAGTTCAGAAGTTTTTGAGAATCCTTTGTTCTTAAAAACAAGATCAATGGGCAGATTGGCTTGCCA